>CAEGAF010198759.1:0-12613 GCA_903067075.1 Micropoecilia bifurca | reverse complement strand
AGATTATCTGTCTCATGTTAGGACAGAGAAAGTTTTAATACGTATGTAAAATGTATTTTTTTAGTTAGATGCTGCAGCTTTAAACAGGTTCGGTGTCAGAGTCGCTACCAGGTGGAGCAGAAGCGTCTCCGTGTCAAATATTACTAAATATTAAATATTACTACCTGTAGCGGAGCAGCAGCGTCTTACATCGTAGCTCGAAGACTTAAATAATTTTACAGGTTATTAGTTTAGCTTTCTGACCGTCATGCTAATCCGGGTGAGTGTTTGTTGCTGTGCTGCTTTACCGGCTGTCTGATCTTCCATGTCTTTTTACTGGCGTGAGCCTCGATGTAGCCAAACTCCGTTATTGTTTTTATGTCTATTAGCTTCGTTCTGTTGATGCATTTTGACCTGCTTCAATTTTCCGCCACAACACGCAAACGTCCTCATTCACTCAGTGCGTTATGGTTACACATCGCTTAGGATTTGTTGCTGCGCGTTTGCGCAGTGAAGGAAAGACGAGACCAGCTGGACAGACAGGCTGAGAAATGAGATGCAGGTGATCGGTATCGGTAACAGAGCCAATGATCGGCCGATCCCGATCATCCCCGATTTCACGGAAATCGGCCGATTATGATCGGTTACCGATCGATCGGTACACCTCTACTTGAAACCAAAACATTTTTGAAACTGAACCAAAAACAGAAATTCAGTTCAATTCAAAAACATTTTATTGATCCCAAAGGGAAATTAGCTAACATTAATTCAGCAACTAATATAAATCGTAACTAACACTAATTTAGATTCTTCAAAGTTATTGACTGTTGGCAGGAGATATCTCTTGTAGCAGTCTGTATTACAGATAATTTTAAGAGTCATTTTATTGAAGACACTCTATCACCACTGAAAAGAAGTTTTGATACAAAAATAGTTCACAAATAATTTTTAGATTCCAGTTTTTTTTCACAGTTTCAAAATATTTCTTAGCTTCCTATCTTTCTTTCCAGTTTTAATTTCTTTTTTTATATTAAACTAATAAACTAATTTCATGGCCCAAATTCCAAAGTTAGAACCTTGAATAAGTGATCAACAGCTGTTTCTGACCCTACCGTCCACAGTGAGTGTGATGCTTCCCTCTCCAGTAAAGATGTCGTCTGTGATGGAGATCTCCACGTCGTACGTCCCATCATCAGACAGTCTGAGGTTGTGGAGAAGCAGAGTCCCGTTCTCAAACACCAGAATCCGGTCTTGATACTCAGGCCTCAGGGTCCCAATGATGTCAGTTCCGATGGACTGGACCACGGTGACCGCCTTCTCCCTCTGGAGCTGCCACTTGATAACCGGCAGGTCGAGGCTGAAGCTGCTGTAGCGGACCGACAGCAGGGCCTCCCCCCCGACCGCTCCTCTGATCAGAGTGTTAGGGATGGTCATGTTGACGGCTCCCACCTCACCTGCAGGACAGCATGGAGAGTTTCACTGAACATTAGAAACAGTATAGTGGATGATGCTTTTAAACTGAAATCAGAACAAATCGATTCTAAACGATATATAGTTGTTATTAACAGGACGTGTCTCAAATTTTGCTGGACAGTAAATGATGCCAAAGGTTAGTGTTACTTTGTGACAATTTTCAAGTAATGTAATGGGAATGACATAATAATGCAATAACACAATCTCAAAGATCAATAAACTTTAAATTCTAATGAACATTAAACATTTACCATCCAGTTTTTGGTAGAAAGAGAAAAATAATCAATCTTGCAAATGGAAATCATTAAGCTTGTTTTAATTTGTCATTGATTTATTGCGTATTGCGACAGGAATAGTTGTAGTCAATTTCATTTCTTGCTAAAACGAGAAAGTATCACTTTCATATTTATTTTAGTTCAAGCACCAAAGTACCAACAATGACTTGGTTGGCACGTGATTTCTATTAAATCCAAATTAATGCACTATTATTCAAAACACAACACATCTGTAAGGGTTTTCAAAACCTAATAAACAGAAAAATGGGTAGGGTTTATCCAACAACTGTACAGAATCATACAGCTGTGTCACTCTGGAGCCTCATCGCTATGGTAACAGCTGTTAGACTATGGGATGGGGCCACATAGAGCAACAGAAGTTGGCATTGTTTGTTCAAATTTCCCTGACAGTCCATGAAAAGGGCAAACCAGACACCAGGCTAGTGCTGCAGAAACAGAGCAGCTTAGTGACCCACATAAACACAGCTGAAAAAATCTGACACTGCCACTTCTGATACGGACTGTGGAATCAAAACAAACAGTCGGATACAATCCAGCATCTCAACAAATGCTGACATTGTGACGAGGTACAATAACTCAACAGGGTGTGGTGGAGAAAAAAACTGGACATCTGTTATTATTTTTATCATGTTCTTAGCGTTTTATAAATGTAAAAATTGAAGAGATTTTTAAATTTGCAATCTGTTCTCCCTGCATCTTAAAACTCTTCCTTGTAGTCGGGTAAAGCTGTGAAAATAAATATGCTTTCATGCAACAGAATAAAAATGAGCAACGTAAACATGCATTTAATATTTAATCATTGCTTTTTCCAACGTATTGTGGTTCTGACACAATAAAGTAGTAAATAATCGCATGACAAATTAAAACAAACTCCATAATTTCCATTTGTACAATTTAACGTTTTTTTTTCTCGTCTCTCTTTCGACCAAAAATTCCACGATAAAAGTGTTCAGTCTTGAGATTTGGTCTCAATTATACCTTGTTTGGATCGACAGCTCGACAGAAACCTCATAATTAATTGTATTTGTTGTTTCTCTTGTATTGTTTATTTATTTTGGATATTTAAAATGTCTTCCAGTTCCAGTTTACTGATCTTTGAGGATGTGATCTTGCATTATTATGCCATTACTATTATGTTACTTGAAAATGGTCTCAACATTGTCATTCATTGCAAAAAACATCTGGAACAATTTATCATCCGGTCAAATTTGCTATGCTGACAGGCCTAGTAGTTCAGTTGTGCTGCAAATTTCCAAGTTATTTATCTTGACAGCGTTTCTTACCTGAGTTTAAGAAGCCAAAAAACACAAGTGAAAAAATGTGGTAGATGTTTTTTCCTTCGGAAGAAGCGTCCTTCTCTGTCTTCATCTTGAGGAAAAAGCTTTGTTTTTCTCACAGACTGTCAGCATGATTTATGGCTCTGGGCAGGACGGAGGACACAGTCACTCATTCAATCCGGCCTGGAACTGAGTACGTGTTGTTCTCCAAACGCCACTGTATAAGCAGAACAAAAGTGTGTGTAAGCGTCAGGGTTCAGTCAGTCTTGTGATAATAAAACAAAACTGCGTTTAATTCATGCAAACTCTGTTATGATCAGAATCAAACTTTTTTCACAGCGCAAGCTTCAAATGCTATAGCTGATTAAAAAAGAGAGGATTAGCTGTTTTGATACTGATGGACAGGGAGTTACATAACGTCTACATTATATTTATTAAGTGTACAGATCCCTGCCAAAGTGCTAGGTTTTTGTTGACATTAGTTCTACTAGCACTAAGGCCCTATATCGACATAGGAGCTAAAGAGTTAAAGCTAAAGTGCTAAATTCAACCATGTCTCAACAAATGTTACAACACAGTAGTGGAGTATTCTTCTGTATGCCTCATTTGTTTTTTTTGCCACTTACACAGCAATAAAGATATTTTGTCAAATCTGATCATGATCAGAGGAAACAAAACCTCACCTCCTTCAAAATAAGAGCATGACTATACCCAACTAAGAATTCTTAAAAGGCAGTAACCAAAACTTCAACTTATATGTTGAATATTATTGAAAGGAAAGTTTACAAAGCAGCCAAATTAATTAGAGCTTTAAAGTATATCTGGAAAAATTAACTTAGCTAAAATATTAAAAGTTAGACAAATAAATGTGCTCTGTTGTTAAAATAAACAATAAAATGTTTTTTTAAAGTTTCATTTGATATAGGCTTGGCTTGGGTTGCTTGGTAACAGGATGGGCTTGGCTGGGGTTGCTAGGTAACATCATAGTTCCTGTCCAATGTGACTTATTATGAGGTTTCTGAAATAGCTCCGTTTTCAGACACCAAAAACATTAAATAATTGCCAAAAAAAACCAGCAGTTTTTTTAAGCGCTTGGGTTTTTTAGAAGCAGCTGAAACCCAAATGGAATAATAAAAATATGAAAAATGTGAATTATGTATGAGGTCTGAAGCCTCACCTCGAAGCGATGTTTCCTGACTCCTATAGCAACGTCTGCATGTTGCCAGGTCTCTCTTGTTTTCCCACTGAACTCCCACAGCTTAGGCCTCACTCACTGACAGAAAGCTCACCTGTACCACAGACAGACTTTTACTGCTGAGAAGAGAAAACGCTGCAAATTTCACACGTGGGATGGGAAATTAGCGATGTGATCCAAACTCCCAGTCGAAGCTCAGGTTACATGACGGACCAGTGGGGCCCAGCAGGGGAGTCCAGCCTGAGCTGCCTCCAGGATAGGAGCAGCAACGATCCAAGAAGAGGTGAAACTTTGTCTTCATGGCTAAACAAAGACTTCTTTTATCAGATCTGCAACAGCGCATTAGGCAGTGTTGTCTCTCCATACTCGAGATCGCTTTTGGTCTCGAGACCAATTTCTGATAATTTCGGTCTTGTCTCGGTCTCTCGCGCTGAGGACTCGGCCTTTTATTTCAAAACCAGTTAAGACCGCAACTGTAATGACTCCAGCACAACACAGATGTAGTCCCGTCAAATGGGTTTTATTAGTGAACAGGAATGAGCCGCTATTTCTGAGGCACGGCCCACACCTCCAACAAACCGTAGCGCTCCCCGAACTAGCTTCCTGTTAACACAGCCGAACTCCCTCCTCTCCCGGTCCTGACCTGCTGCTCCTCTCATGCCCCGCCCACATGACATGTCTATCACATGTGATTGGGCGATAGCAGAGTCACACAGGGGAAGGCTATAACTTTATACACATAACTGTATGGGCACCAGCAGAACTAAAACACAGAATCGTTACAATATCACTAAACTTACTGCATACTGTCCAGTTTTTTGTTAACATGCTTGTTTTCATTGGATGCAAAACGCGCAGATTAAAATCCAAGCAACAACGTGATTTACCAATTACGTGTTTCTTTTACTCTCTGTTTCTATTACTAACTTCATGCTAGCTGCAGCACAGCACACAGCACACAGAAAGGTGAATGACAGGACTAAGCTCCGCCTCCTGGCTCTGATTGGTTGTTTCTAGTTGCCACTGGGAGAAGACAGATCAGCTTGATTTTTCACAGATTATTTGCTCTCTTTCCAAACTGTTACGACATAATGACAGTTTTTCTTTAGCCGTTTTCAGGTTGCTTGTTTTTCTTGACATCTAAACTCCAGCTCTACCAGCTGAAGGATGGATTGGCTCTCCGTCTCGGTCTGAATGTCTGTATCTTCTTCCTGTCTCCCTCCTGAAGCAGCTGCATGTTGCTTTGCCGCTAGATGTCTTTTTGTTTTTAGAAGCAGTAGAAACTCAAATAAAATATGTGAATTTTGCACGGCAGGACCCCTTTAATGCTTTCAAACCAGCAGCTGGAGGAAATACTGAAGAGAGGCGGAAGGAGAAAATGTGAGATTACAGACAGAAACAACAGATTGCTCTCAGTTTCTCTCTGATATAATTTTCTACATGCAGACCTGCAGCAGATCAGCGAGTTCCTGTTAGAAGTTTAGACAAATCAAAGTGAACAGGGCAGAAGATCCAGGTGGTCAGGAGTTTTTTTTAAAACAAACACAAGTTTCTACTGAGCAGCAGAACTGAAATGTTTGTTGGTGGTACAGAAGATTAAACCATCTCATCCATTGTCTTTGCACCCCTGTCCCTTGGTGGGGTCGGGAGGGTTGCTGGTGCCTCTCCAGCTGACGTTCTGGGTGAGAGGTGGGGTCACCCTGGACAGGTTGCCAGTCTGTTGCAGGGCAACACAGAGACTCAACCATGCACACACATATTCACACTTAGGGACAATTTGGAGAGGGCAATTAACCTGACAGTCATGTTTTTGGACTGTGTGAGGAAACTGGAGTACCCAGAGAAAACCCACGCATGCACAGGGAGAACATGCAAGCTCCATGCAGAAAGACTCGGGCTGGAATCAAACCCAGAACCTTCTTGCTGCAAGGCAACAGCTCTACCAACTGCACCACTGTGCAACCCTCCCTTATTCATTTATACATTTCTTGCAAAATTATTCCCTCTTGAATTCTTGACTTCTTCAGGATCAGACTGTTTAAAGAAAACTAAAATTAGATAAAAATCGACAAAAAGAATTTATATGAATTTGAGACTTCAGGTTTGCATCATCACCAGCAACTAGTGAGAGGGAATTCCATGTTGCTTAGCAACAGAAAGTAGTCAAACAGAAAAAAGTTCCCCAGTGAAGACAGCAAGCTCACATGTTGATGTTTCTCTGGACTATAACCACGTCCAGCTGGTTATAGTCTTTGTTCTGATTGGTTCCTGGTCCGTCTTTAGCAGCATGTTGAAGATCATCCTGTGTGAACCTGTGGAGCTCTACAACATCCTCAACCAGAGCCGGACCGTGCCGAGGGTGGCTGAGATCAACTACCTCTGTCTGATTGGTGAGATTTCAGCTGCAGTCGCCTGGTTTTCTGATCATTTTATTCATTTGTTCTGAAGCTTTTATGTTTCTTTTCTAGATGCCCAGGAAACCCACGACTTCTTGACAGGTCATATTATTACAGCCAAACATGCAAAAATGGTATGACATCATGTTTCTGGCTGTCTGTCTGTCTGTCTTAAAAAATTTAATCAGCAAAAAAAATACATATTTTGTTTAGATTTTTAAATTAGAGAAACATTATTTTGGTTTTCATGTTTTGTACACTTTCTGCAGTATTATATTTAGATCCTATTGAAAGATATGATTGTTCAATATGAAGAGTTTTCTCTGTATGACTGATTTTGCCTTTTACTTCTTATGATAATAAACTGCAGGCTGGAGATGGTACATTCTACATGCCAGATGCAGTTCAGCTCGACACCATGCAGAATCTTGTGATCTATGACGCCACCACAAGCTCTTTAGAAGAAGAAGAAACAAGTAATACTGGAGCATCAGTAGCCACGTAACAGTGTAACTTCTTCCCACCCAGCAGCAGATGTTAATCATCCTCACTATGATTTTAGGTAGGGCCATTGATTGTGCCCGGGAGCTGGGAAAGTCCTACTACCGTCCAATTAAAATACTAGCAGGAGGCTACAGGTTGTTCTCAGCTATTTACCCATTTCTAAGGACTGAGAAGACTCTTTACAACATCTGGGTAAAACTCACTAAGACAGACTGCTTTATTTTTACACATCAGTCATTCAGGATGAGTCTCAGTATCTGTTCAGTCCAAAGTTCACAAAATAAAATTCAGTGCAGTCACAAACATTTGAGCTTTGAGCTTAGTTTAATATTTTGGTTGCATTGTTCCGGCTTGTGTTTCATTTTTATTTCTGTTGGTGTTACTTTTACCTCATTACTTCAGTTTCTTGCTCTTTCACGCAAGAAACTGATTTAATTTTCCATCTGCTTTAAGTTGTATTATGGAAGACCATAACTGACATAATTAAACATAAAAGTTTAATTTTGTTTTTCAGTTTATTTCCAAAAGACTACGTGTTTTTGCACGTACTGTCTTTAATTTTTTTTTAAATATTTCTCCTTTTATTGAAAGATGCATTAAGTCTAAAGTTGCTGATAAACTGATTGTAGTTTACCATATTTGTTGTGACTGTAGTCTGCATGTAGATTGGAGTTACACCAACAGAACACAGAACCTTCTTGCTGCAAGGCAACAGCTCTACCAACTGCGCCACTGTGCAGCCCACTTAGATATATGTTTAAAACTAAAAATAAAAAAAAACAGTATGAAGTCAAATTATAAAACATATGGCAAAAACCATAAACTTCTCAGTTTTTAAAATAATTGGTGGACACTGATTTATTTATTGGACGATTTATGTATTTGTGCTTTTTATTTTAAGTTTTGATCCTCCATACTTTCTATATTTATATAGACTATCTATATCTCTATATCTTAAAAGACTTTTGGTCGTAACTGTAATAATGGGTGGTTTTATGTAGATTCAACTCAGAAAGGTCTCAGTGTATATGGATTCAGACTTACTCTTACTAATTTGATTTAATTTAAATATTCCACTCCATATTATGCACAATTTTGTGTTGATATCTGCTACATAAAATATTTATAAAACACTTTGAAGCCCATGGTTGTAATATCATAAAATGTGAAAAAGCCTAAATGAGGATGAATGACATGATCTTATTTACAGAATATGCTATCCTCTGCAAAACATTTAAACCATCCCTCCACCTTTAGATTTTTCTGTAACTTTTACAAAGAGAAACGATAAGATTTGAGATGCGTCCAGTCCATCACAGTCAACTGTATGTGTGGATTCATCTCAGGAGCTTGAAAACCTGAAGCTTTATCCTTTGGAGATTATACCTGGAACGCTGTATATGGGAGACCTGAAACAAAGCCATGGCTCCCTGCGGGACCTGAAAATCCGTGCAATCGTCAGCATCTCACAGTCCACTCAGAGTGACTTTTCAGAGTAAGACCAGCTCAAACTTGCAAATGTTTCAAATTCCTTTATGAGTTCCTTTTATTTTTTTTTGTAAATGTAATTGTTAACTTCCAGGTCTGAAAAAAAACACCAGGAGATCCTTGACATCTTGCTGGCTGACAAGGTGGAGTCGGATTTATATTCAAACTTCAACAAAATATGCAATTTTATCAGTGAGTATTGGACATGTTTTTGTTTAACAAGTTGAAGTTAAAGTGGCATGGATGTTAACACATTAGCATGTAATCTTAAATTATTATGTTAAGCATAAATGAGACCAAAAAAAGTTAAATTCTTAAATTACGACAGTGTATTAGGTCCGTTGTAGACAGAAAAAGGAGTAAATGTACGCTGAAATATCTCAAAGTCTTTTAGATTAATCTAAGTTAGTATTTCTGAAACTTTTTGGAAGTTTCTGAGTTTGAAAAGTCAAAATTTAGCTAGAAAAAAATCTGAAATTTTCTAGAATTTGAAATTTTTCAGTTGGAAAAGTTGAACATTTGCTAGAAAAAAAATCTGACATTTTCTAGGCAAAAATCCTGAAAAATTTCTGAGTTTAAAGAGTCGCAAATTTGCTAGAAAAACATCTAGAGCAAATTATTATGTATAAATTTTTCTTTAATCAAATGGTAACTTCTTTGTTTTTTTAGGCTTTCACATTAATGAAGGATCTCGTGTCTTGATAGTTTCCAAGGAGGGCAAAAGCCGCTGCACCGCTGTGGCACTCGCATTCTTCATACACTACTTCAGATACACACTGGAGGCATGTATGAATTATACAGAACAGTATGAACACAAATCATCAGAGTAAAAAAAGGCATTATTTTACATCCAAGTAACAATTTGGCCAATGATTTCAACTTAATTTACCATATGTGAAATATTGTTTTTAATTAAGAAAAAAAAACAATGAGAAACTGTACTTTTTTTTGCTTTGTGGTCAAAATGACTCAACAGGAAGTAAAATATTTTTAGATTTGCTCTTCATTTTACAAATAGTAAAATGACAAAATTATTCACGAGAAAGTGAAAACTTTTGCCTGTTTTCTCATATTCTTATATTTCCATATTAACTACAGATGATCAATTGAAGTACAAGTTCCTTAAAAAAATACCAAAATAGCTCTTTCATCAAGCATTAAATCACAAACTCAACATCAGATACCATGTTCAGCGTTATTAGTCACCAATAATGTGGAACCATTATAGTCTTATATGCTTCATGCCGTGTATAACACTCTGTACTCCACTCTCCACTGACTTAACTTAAAAATAATTAATGTAAAAGTTATTCAGAGCACGACTGTAATCACATTTTATTTTTATAAAAAAATGATTTTATTTTTTGGCATTGAGATATATTGCCAATTTTAAGTGTCACAATGTGGGTCCCTGTGATTTTATAGGGAATTTTATAGTCATTCCATAAATGAATGACTCTATAAATGGAATGACTCCATAAATGGAATGACTCTTTTCAATTTTGTAAAAAATGAGTTATTTTTACTCAGCCTAAGTAAAAATTTTAATCGTTTTTTTTTTACTGGTGAAAAAAAATATAAAACAGCATCTTTGAGGTGTAGAAATGAAATGGTGTCTACTAAACTCACCGCATACAATTCCATTCATATCTCTCAGTGTGTAAGTGACATTGTTTCAAGTTAGGTAACTTGAGTTTGTCAACCATTATTATATGACTGCTAACAACAACATAACTAAAAATATGCGGAATTAGCGTTTTCTTATGCCATATATCAAATAAACTCAATAAATGAATGATTTATCTGTAGGAGAGCACTTATTTTACTAGTGGTGTTTGAAACTATGCTATTTGGACTTTCAAAACAAACATAAAATGATTTTAAAGATGACATTTGTCTTGTATTCCGAAAGACTGCAAAATTCAAGTATGCATAAAACATGATTTTGTCTCTGTTGATTTGCCATTTGTAGGAAGCCTGGACATTCGTTATTAAACGTAAACCCACCATGAGGCCCAACACAGGATTTCTACAGCAGCTGTGTCAGTGGGAAGTTCTCACCATTGGAAAGAAAGACACTGATTTGTCAAAACCTCCATTTTTATGAACGACAATACATGTCGCAGTCAATCTGTCGTGTATGTTCTTTTGTTTGACAAATTCTTGGACATTTATTTTAAAAAGGCAATGTACAAAATGTCCTTAATAAACCTATGTTTGTGGAAGAGTGTAAATTTTATTATGTACTTTTTGTCACCTTGGTGATGCCTGGGGCACCTGGTATCCCAAGTTTGTGACACCCGGGACTCCCAAACCTTTTGTCACCTGGGTCAAAATTGTCAAGCAAAAAACCTTTGAAGGTAAAAAAAAAAAAAAATCAGATTTTTAAAAAACCTATTTTATATTTAAATAATAAACATATAGTTAATATATGGTTAATTCTTTGAATCAAAAAGCATGTCATTTTAATTGTTTGATAATTAATCAGTTTATTACATTTACATTAACGATAGGAACAACATACCAACATACCGGATGTAGTTCTAAAAATAAAAGTGTATACACCTACAGAAAAGAGAGGCGAACAAGGCGAAAAGTAGTAAATGAAAGTGTAGCAGTTGTAGCAACAGAGACCGGCATTTGTCAAAACACGTTCATAGTTTTGCTTTTCCACAGCGTCTTAAGAGTGATGCTTTTATTGCGAAAGGCATCTGCTGGAAGCTTGTGTCGTTCACGGATGTTGTTTTGACGGTTACAACTGTTGCACAGGAGCGTTCGATTATTTCACAATTCCTGAAGATTTCCAAGTGTCGGAGGAGAAATGTTGTTCAGTCCAACGAATTTATCCGAATGTTTTCGGGAATGGGAGGATTTGGAGAAAGATTACCTTAATATTCAGGTTTGTTTAGTTATTGTCTTCTGTCATAGTAAACAATGAAGGCTTGCTACCCGGATAAGCTAACAGACGGTGTAGGTGGGGAGACAGGCGGGTGGGATCTGCCTTGAGCAGATAAGGATTAAATGATAATAATCAGGAACATTTAAGAAAAAAAATTAACAGATCGGTTCATATATGACAGATTTGATCATATGTTATTTTACTTGCAACTACATATCTGTTGAAATGCTAAGAAGGTCATAATTAGCTTTAATATATTTCACAATAATCCTATTTCATGGCAGTTGCAGTAAGTCTTCCAAAAGAAGCCCAGACATGAATAAACTTGTAATTCCAGAAACCTGAGATTTTATGTTTAAAACAATCTTTTTTTAATTGATTTTATAAAATATTTAGATTTTTTTGTTAATTTGGGTTTTTATTCTCTTTGAGCAAAATTCATCAAAACAACTCACTATGAATAATGGATGTTTAAAATATACTAGTTTCACTTTCTGAAATAAATGATAAAAAAAAATTATGAATATATTAAATTCTTTTAGATATAGCACATCTTTGTGTCCATTCTGCTGTATAGATTTCATTATATAATCATCTTCCTAAAATAATAGGCCAAGTAATTTTTTGCCATTTTCCCTTCAAAGCATATTTTGGTTGTGATTTATTTATTCTTATATTCAAAAATCACTATTTGAAAAAACAAAAAAAAAAGACTTTTGGCATTTTTTTAGGAAACTAATATATTTAAAATTACTTAAGTGTTTTTTGCAACTCTGTTCTTTTTTATTGCAAAATAATAATAAAGGAAACAAAAATATGTATATTCACCTCTACAAGACTGTTCACTGAACAGAATAGAATAGAAACATCTAGAGGTGCGCCGATCGATCGGTCACCGATCATAATCGGCCGATTTTCGTGAAATCGGTGATTATCGGGATCGCCGATCATTGGCTCTGTTACCGATACCGATCACTCGCATCTCATTTCTCAGCCTGTCTGTCCAGCTGTTCTCGTCTTTCCTTCACGGCGCAAATGCGCAGCAACAAATGCTAAGCGATGTGTAACTATAACGCACTGAGTGAATGAGGACGTTTGCGTGTTGC
>CAEGAF010198744.1:0-34816 GCA_903067075.1 Micropoecilia bifurca | reverse complement strand
AAAAACACTTTTTTATTCAGTGCAAATAAATATATTTTTTTTCCCATTTGCCAATTTTGCATTTTATTTGAGAGTTGTCTGTCTAAATTAAAATCAGAACCAAACACTGATGAATGGAAACTGTTCTAAATAAAAAATTTTAAAATAATTTTGGGCTATGCTGCATGTCCAATAAGGAAATCGGCAGCAAGAGCTGCACCCAACACCTGCTTAAAGGCTTTCCAGTGGTGGAAATATATACATCTGTCATTTTTATTAAAGGGTTCATACAAAAATGTGATAAATGACAGAAGTAATTTCTCTTCTCATTTCTCTCACCATAGTCAAACAGACTACATTTTTACATCTTAACAGTCGATGCTGCCTGAATTAAAGCAACAAAGAGATGGATCAGTAATGCTCGGCCATCATTAACACTGTCAGGGATGACCAGCCAGTGAAGGGGTGGCTTCCTTGGCCCCTGCCAGTGCCATCGTTGTACTGTTCCCAGATATACCCTGTTTCAACAAACTGCGCATAAACATTGTTTATAATATTAGTCCTGAGTTCCTTATAAAGATCAGCTGCCTTCTCTTGGTATGGCCCTTCCGTGTTGCCATAGTGGTAGAGAGCTCTGACTGCCAGGTAGTTGATGTTGATCCAAACCGGTCCCCTCCAGTAGGGGGGATCGTGCTCCGTGTTTCGCTCCATATACAGTGGATCGGTCTTCGAGAGAGAGCGCAGGCCAAAGGGCGTCCACAGCTTGGTGGGGTCTCGCATGTCTCGGAGGACGTGTTCCAGTTTTGGCGAGTCGGGCTGGAGGATTTGGAGTAAGAAGGGGAACAAGCTGACATAACCCAGAGCGTTGACGTACTGCAGCTTGGGGGCCCTGCGGACGGAGCGCACGAGACGCGCCACGGGGAACTGATGGCGGGGCTGTCCGGGCGGTACGTACACCTTCTCCCGCTGCAAGGAGACGTTTTGTGTGTGGTTGCCATAGTCACTGAAGGCACGGAGTTGCTCTGACCAGTGAAGGTCGTTGAGCAGGTTGTTGTCTCTGAGCACATCGTGTAGGACTTTGTAGTCCTGATGGGGCTCGCCTAGAAGTTGAGCTATGCTGGCCATGATGCCTGAGGACAAGGCCATCCAGCAGTGCAAATCCACATGCCGCTCGTCTGCAGAGGGATGAGAGGCCCTTGGGTAATCGTCCAGTCCAGAGGTTAAAGTTTTAGGATTGAGGTACAGGTTAGTGTCCTTGTCTCGACCTCGCCAGCGGTACGAGTTGGGCTTTGGCCCCGTCTGTGTGGTGTTGTACCACTCAAACCAGGTCTTCAGCCTGGGGAACAGCCTTCGAAGGAAAGGCAGGGTTGGTTTAGTTGCTGCCTCGTCTGACTTTGAAGAGAGCTGTTCAATTAGCTCCTGCAGAGCTAAGAAGAGAGTAGGTGGGTTCGCATTTTCGTTCCGCTGAACAATAAATTCGGTTGGGACTTTACTGCGAGCCTCGTCTCCAAGGATCTGCTCACGAGGGATCCAGCCTTCGATGTTCATTAGATCAAACCAGTGGCCGATGGTCTCTCTGGTCAGCTGAGGATCCCACTTGCTCAGCAGCAGCTGGTGAAATCCCTCATCCCAGAGGAAACCCCTGGGGAAGAAAGAGCGTGACGGTACAGCAGTGAATAAAGCGCCTGCGGGGTACAGGAGAGGGTAGTCGTTGTAGACCGACTGCACAACTGACTCGCCATAAAAGTATCCCATTCCACCCAACATGTTGCTGAGCGCCGCTTTGGCAAATTTAATATGTGTCTGGCTAAAACCTTTACTCTCCAGTCCAAATATTTTCTCGAACTTCGCATTGAACTCAGCTTTCCTCCTTTCAAGCTCCTGAGTCATAATGGAACCGACGAGCTGGTTGGGGCGATTGTAGAAACTTCCAGACTCTAACAAAACTTCAATCTGGAAAGGCGTCTGGACGGTCACCTGGTGGACCACGAAGTCGCTTTCTTTCCGTGGGTCAGCAGCTTTCTGCTGGTTCTGGTGATGGGCCGGATTGTAGGTGTCCACACCTATGTAATGCCTCTTTTCACCAGATGGAGGGCTGAAGACAAACCTGCGGTTCAGACTGAGCTTCACAATGTCAGTCAGCTTCTCTAAACCGGGAGACAAGGTCTGAAGATAGTTGTAACTAAAAAAGATGAGAAAGAAAAAAAGAAAAAGGACAAAATTGCTTCCAATCAATTCATGATAACTGACTGATAGAGTCATGGCAGAAGAAAACAACATCCACCCCACTTTAAATCTAGAATTTTATGCAGTTTCTTAACTTGTAATTTGAGGGTGTAAATAATTTTTTGTAAACTTTTCCATTTGGGTTTTTTCTTGGCATGTGGAGACGGTGTAATGTGGTATGTACATATGAGACTACATTTAACTCCTTGCTAATTCAAACTGCTTTTGGTCTGGTGATTAATGTACAAATAATAATATTGGAAGCACTTTGCTGCCACCTCTTGATCAGAATGTGAACAGTATCTAGTTAACTTTTTTTTTTTTAGCATTAGTGCCATTTTTGAATAATTTATCATCTTTTTTTTGCTGCCACCCAGACAAAAGAAAAATAGATTTATTTCACATAAAAACTTTATTGTACTAATAATGTACTTTTTATGTTTGTACAATATATCAATTTACAATTTACTTTTTATACTGAATATATCATGTCATTGCAATATACATATTTTCCACATAAAAAAGTTTGTTATAACTAAACTTGTTATGTTCTGTACATTAAAATCTGAGTAGATACATATCCTAATTAGCACAAAGCTTAAATCATTTCTTGTATGTATTTTTCCTCTTTAAAGCTGATAAAATTTGGAAATATCACATGTGTACATTCATAAACAAAAATGCCAGTTTTATCCTCCAGTGCCACCTAGTGTTTTTTTTTCCCAAGTCCTGTTTTCTTTCTACTAAGTTAGACTGTCTCCCCATCTAAAAAACCTCAATCTGAAGAATTATTGAAGGATTTTTTTTTAATTAATGGCTTTCCATTTTCTTATATTTAAATTTTATTTCTGTCTTTTTCTCTGAATCTTCTCTTATATTTAAAAAAGGCTGCTGTTTATGAGTAGTTTGTTTCATTGTGCCCTAACATCCAAGTTTAAGATGATAAGGCATCTTAAACTTGTGAGTTTAAGGAACAGAAAGGTATTCCTTAAACTCGCAAACATCTGTCTTTTGAGTCATATTTAGGTTGATATTTCCTGTTATTCTAGTATTATCCAAAAGTAGAAGTTATTTATTGCTGGTACATTAAAGCAACATTTGCGTCTGGCCTGATTTTGTGTATTTACCTGGCATATTTCGTGCTGGATAATTCCCCAGTAACAGGCTTCCTAAAAGTGATCTTGAAGTTTCCCAGTTCCTCTGAAAACCCAGTGATGGAAGCAAGGCGATTCTTCTCCTCCATATGAGTCTGCAGCGAGCCCTGCGTGTCTGCTGCTGCGTAAAACATCAGCGATATAACCGGAGGCTGGGGAGCTGCACTCTGCAGGGCAACGACAAGACAAAGCAAACATCCTGCATTTAAAAAACAACTATAAAATGGCCATCTCAAATCACTCAGAGCATCATTCTGACTTTGAGAGGACGTATTTTGCAGAACGTCACAACGAGCTCCGTTGACACTAACATGCTGTTTGGCTGTGATCCTCCAGGTCCAGTCTCCTCCGTGATCCCCACCAACCCTCTTGACAAACTCGGTGGTCAGGGTGAAGTCGTTATCTCGAATTTCCTGGACACCGAACGTCAGTCCGTCGTGCATGAGCCAGCCGTAGCCTTGCAAACGATCGCCCTGCTCACAGGTATGCCTGAGGTTCATGTCCGAGTTGGAAAACTGCCGCATCCACATCATCCCTGTGCAAAAATGGAGCAAAAATCAAAGATAGACTTAAACATCTTAAATGTATTAGTTTTTAAATTGCTAACTGATATAAAAATGTCTTATTTTGTATGAGTTCTGATGCGTAAGACAAAGTTCGGTTTAAAAAAAATAAATAGTAATAATAATAAAATTATCTTGGCCACCAGTCAGAAATCACAATCAGAAATCCTATCCTACCATTTTCACAATTTGTAATAAATGTTTACTAAGCTGGGTTTGTGACCACCTACCCGTCACGACGGACCTGGGGATTCTCGTTTTCATGCCGAAGTAGACCTGAGGCCTGTAAGAGCCCCAGAACCTCTCTGAGGAAACCTTTGCAGTGGTGCTGTTGGCGTCGAGAACACGAGGCGATGGATGCAGAGTCACCACGCGCTTCGACAGACTGGACCGCATGTAGACGGCATAGAAGAACCAGATGAGGCTGAATACGCAGAGCCCAATGGAGATATTGATGAACAATTTTCCAATGTCGGTTTTCTTTTTTTTCTCTTTGCGATTAAGTGCAGGGGGCCTCTCGTCTCGCCTTGAGTAGGGAGGAGCGTCACCCGTCACCACCCTCTTCCTCTGCCTGCCCATCCTGCCCTTCTGAGGAAAGAGAACGAAGAGGAACAACATGCATTTTTCTGAAACCACTTAGATTTTATGTGGCAACAGAAACAAAGTCACTGTTAAAGACAACCATTTATGCAAGAGACATTTCAGTTATTTTTTCTCCATAAATTGTGCAGACATTATTGTGTAAGCAGAGGCTTAGAGGGGGGTTGTAGAAGCGTTCTGTCAATGCACAGCAACAAGTGGAGGAGGGGCATCTCTGTTGTTCCAAGTTACATACAATGAGGGAAAACTCAATAATACACTTTTTGATATACCTTTTTTATTACTCAGACACAACTAAACTGTAATTCTTTAGATGCGTCGTATAAACAATTATACAATGGATTATGCCATGTGTTGTTCTGCATTTAATCTTATTTTGTTAAGTATTTTAGAACGAAACAAAAATACTTCATATTTATTAAAACTTTAAAACGTGTTTATATAAAGCCGATCTTTAAGTATCTATGAAGACAAAAATGTGTCCAGCAAATCTGGATGTTTTTATCTCAATTACTTTGCCTAGGCATTTCTACATTACTGGCACCACACGGTTTTCGTATTTTACAAAAACAAATTTTTAAAAAATTATTCCCATAGATACAACGCTGCTATTGTGCGTTTCTTTCCTTTGGGCGCCTTATATAGCGCCATAGCTAATGTTTAGCTAGAAAGGTGGATAATGCCCCCCTAAATACGCAAGGTCATCGTAGAGCCGGTTTTAAATTAAACTGAGTGCATTTAACCTTCGTTAAATACAAAGTGTGACAGATTCAGCCGGTAGCCCGCCTTAGTATTATACCCGTTCATGCTTCACGCTGCTGCGCTAAAAGCTAACGCAAGTTTTGACAACTACAGCCGGCTGGCGTAAAAACATACCTTCACTTAAGCCGAGATTTAATAAATGCGGCTCCGTTTTGCAGTTCTAGCTTAATGTTCATTGACAAAGTGGATGACTGACCTGTGGAAACACGCAGTCTCAGCTGCTCATGGTCCTTCGCGGGCTAAGCCTGTTAGCCACTTCCTAGTTGACGGCTGACGTGTACATACATACTCAGTGCTGCGGTGGATCATCCGCACCTGCTATAAGGCTTCAAATATAACAAAGGCGCCGTTTTAAAATATACTGCATGGTGATTATTATTATTATTATCAATAATAATACAAATAAAAGCAGGAACAAAAAGAAGGAACATTAGAGTCCATGTTTGTCCTCTGAAATTGGATATTTAAGGGTATTACCATGAAGTCTCTCTAAATCCTAATAGTCATGGAGAAATCTTGGATATTCTCCGTTATTAGTTAAAGCCAAAAAATGCACCATGGATTTTCTTTTTGAAATCGCTGTTGCATATTCCACAATTAACATACGTTTTCACTAAAACTTTTCTTTTGTTGATAAAATGCATAACTTCTTAATTTCCTGAAATGTTTCTTTTGTATGCTGTTTTATTTTCTGTGCCAGTCACAATTTCTAAACGTTTTCTATTCTTGATTATTTTACTTAGAAATTATTATTCTGAACTCAAGCTAAGAGCTCAGTGACCTGAGCAATGGCTTATTTAGTTATTTGAAAGCTTTCAGATTTTGTCACTCAAATTTCAATGCATCTTATTGAGAATATATGTAAATAGGCCTTCTTGTGTCATATCTTTACTTGTCTTCTAAATGGCTGGTAGCAAATAAGACTTTTTATGTTGGTCGTCTTGTTGCGTTTCCATGAACTATGGACATTACAGTAGTGATTTCTAATTTGTGCAGCTCCTCCAGAGCCAACCTTTTCAGGGTCACAATTTAGTAGGTATGCCATCTTCTTTCCAATTTCAGATGTTTTAAACAGAGCATGTTTTAAAACCAAAACTACTCCTCCTTCTGTGTTATCCTTTAGCTATCTGAAACTCTCCGTCAACTTGTATAAGACAAAACTACCCTGAAAAATCTTGAAACTTGCCATTGCTCAGTGCAACGGTCATGAAACAGGAAGGAAAAGAAACACCAATCTGTTGCATTTTTTTTATTGAATGAAAGATTTCAACTCAAACATTGAGAACAACTTTGGTCAACATGTAAAACTGTTTGACAGAGGGCAGAAAAGTCTCATGACAAACTGTATCCCAAGGTATGAAGGTGCTGGAATAAGTTCAATGAGGTATTAAACCAATCCCAGCTTAGTTTGACAACATTTTCCTACCCTCTTTAATCTGCTTCTTCAGATTCATCTGCTGACCACAGCAGTTGTCTACATTACTCAATTGCAAGCAAAAGTCTTTATTCCTCTAAATAACGAATACTTGCTTTATTTTATTTTTTAACATAACTATCTCTTACACATATGAACCCAAATAATTTTTATTAGATTTTCAGAACTGGCGATTCATTTATGCCTATTGAAATGCAGTTTTCAAATAAACAGTGACCAAACGCACCTTAATGCAACTGATGCTTTACAAAGTAAACACGTGGTCTACGTGACCAAGATGGAAACAAAAAAAGGCTCCTTTTTTTTTTAAAGAACTGAGAAAAACAAGAATAAGAATGTACAGAGAACAATTTCTTTGAAATTATGTCAGATAGTCTGTGGCAGAGGATAAGCAGGTTTAGATCTTTGCCGCCGAGCTCCCCGACCGTATAGTATGACCTGTCCCCTCAATATTAGTGCCTGCATGAAAAAAACACATGGCAAAAAGGTAGAACAAAAAAGGATTTATCCCTGCCACAACTCAGGCCTTAACCACCTGTTTCCCCACAGTGTTAGCTTGAATTATTTCTAACGGGTACAAAAACTAAGCAAGGAGGGTCGCAACAACCCCAGAGATACAGAATATTCTTCAAAAACTGTAATTAACGACTTTGAAGGGAGCCCAGCGCCCAGGCAGCTCCTCTGTTTGATGTGACTGCTGGTTTGTAAAATGACATTAACAGGAGAGGAACGTTCCAGGTCGGGGTTCACACGGAGGCAGAAACGGAGGCCGGTAGACGCCCTCCCTCCATCTTCGTCCTCCTCTTCCTGCTTGTCCACATGCGGATTAGTTCTTGATCAATCCCCCGTCTCCTTCGCTTACAAAGCGCTTCCGCCCTCTGGTGGACAAAATCAAGTTAAACGTGTTGCAAGGACACAAATTTGTGCTCGTTAATCGTGTTGGCAAAACAAAGTGCCTTATAAAGATTTGTGCAAAATGCAGAAGATTTGAATTTGCGAATAGAGTTTCAAGTTATTTCTAATATAGTACTAGGCGAGAACAGCACATCTCAGAAGGTGATTGACTTTGAATTGTAAGAGAACATTCCCATGATGCAGGCCATAATGTAGGCCAAACTCCATGCCATTCTTCTACTCCACCATTCAAATTGAATGTTGAAGTAGAAGAAGAAGTAACAAAACGACCCAGGGAGCCAGACAGCAGCTTTTCTTTGTGGCTGTTTTTATTTTCCCCAACAAGAATTGGCCTACTGGAATAAATACAATAAAAGGGTGTAAAAAGGCTGCAAAGGTGATTGATAAAGAACTGACCTGAAAGGACAGGCGTCCCGCAGCTGTTTGGTGATGACAGACTCCTGGAAGCAGAGATCCACAAAGGCCTCCATGATGGGGTGAGCATGAGGCACATCCAGGCAGATCTCATGAAGCTCGTCATACACGCGCTGGAAACCCTGCATGGAAATATGAAGCACGTCAACAGGTGTTTGTAAGTATTAGTCTGAAATAGTGCTGAAACTATCGATTATTTTAGTATAACTGATTATTCTGATGATTAATTGCATAAAATAAATTGGCACAGTCTGTAGATTTTTCATTTAAGTATTTCAACCTTTTTATGTAATATTGGAAATACAGAGATGCAAACAAAGAAATAATTGAATTTATTTTTAAATATGAAAAACATTTTATTGCCTAAAAGGCAGTAACATAGCATTCTTTTAATGCATTTTTATATATATATATATATATATATATATACATACACATCTTATATGCAGAATTTAAACATTTTTGTGCAGTTTCGTCTTAATTACTGGTCTGTGTAGATCTTTCATTAAATGACCTTATTTTGAGTGAACAATTAATCAGCTACTAATTTATTTGATGAATATTTGTATAACTGATTCACAACGGTTAATCAGATTAACCGCTTCAGCCCCAGCCTGAAAATCCGGACAAATGTAGTTTCCCTTACCCTGTTCATCTGATCCACTGTGATGAGGCCTGTTTTCCAGAAGGACTGCAGAAGTTTCATCATCATGTGACTGGCAGTGTCCCCATTTGACTCCAGCACCATCACTATAGCCTGACAAGAACGACAGAGACTCCCATAAGAGAAGAAACGTGAACAGGCAGAAAGCAGACGCGCTTTTTCACCACAAGGTGGCAGAGCATCCACCTTCACAGGATGACATTTCGACCAGAGGGTTGTCCGGGATAAAGATAGAGCAATTTAATACTGGACCAGATCCTAGAGATGTGAACGACAGGGTGTTGGACAGGCTGCTGCAGGTGAAGGAATACATCTGCATCAGCAACGTTTACAGCATCATTTAATACACCAACTCAATTATTATCCTCATCTTACGCTTTGTAATCGTAGAAGTAAATTCAAAATGAGCGCAGCAGTAGAGCTCTTCTCGTTTGCAGATTTATTTAAAAACCATAGGACACTTGAATATTAGATTTCAACTTCAACATCTGTGGTGATACTGAAACTATAAACTGTGCATATAAAATATCCTCCCAGGAACAAAGGATATAGTATAGATTTAGAGCTGTCGTATGGATTTCCCAGACATTTATTTTTTATTGCATATTTTTATGTCAATTTTTATCTTATTTTATTTTTTTGCATTTTGGGCCAAGGATATGAGAGGGACACCATTTCAGTTCTGTGCACGTCTTGTACATACAGCAGTTTTGACATAAATTATGTGCATTAATATGATTATTTTAGATTTGATATTTGATAGATTATTAGATATTTCAGTATTTTGGGTAGGAGCCAAACTTCAAATGGGAAATGCAGGAATGCATACGATTAAAGCAAAGCAGACA
The DNA here is from genome assembly GCA_903067075.1 of Micropoecilia bifurca. Classification (NCBI taxonomy): domain Eukaryota; kingdom Metazoa; phylum Chordata; class Actinopteri; order Cyprinodontiformes; family Poeciliidae; genus Micropoecilia; species Micropoecilia bifurca. The sequence goes on along the minus strand of CAEGAF010198744.1, from coordinate 25,256 downwards.
GACGGGAGCTCGCCTTCACAAGTTGGGATCTGGCAGTTACTCACATCAAATTGTATACAATCACAGCAATAAGTTAAAGATTTGAACAGATGCAGTTGTGACAAGCTTGAATGAGTGAGAGCAGTATGAGATGTTAAAAAATAAATAAATAAATAAAAATATGCTAAATTAACAGCTTGGAAACATGAGCAAAAAGTGGCATCTTTCAGTCATTCGCTTTACATCTACGTGTCAAATAGTTGTTGGGAGAGATGACAGAAAAAAGCTTGTTCTATCCTAACATCACACACATTAAATATGTGCACTATAAACAGTGAGAAAGTAAATAAAAACATCTCCATAGCTATGCAGTGAGTGCATTTTTATTAGGAGATGATTCTACTGTAATCAAAAATGTATTCAATTCAATATGTCTCACAATTTGATGCTTATTGTATAGTCAGACTTTGGTACACAGAATATGCATTGTGTAAGTATAAATGCTAGTTTATAGAAATTTGTGTTTTTAGCTTTGTTTTGCAACAGAAACAGATCATTTGCTAAATGTGAGTTGCCAGCTTTAATTAATTACAAAAAAGAAAAAAACAAAAGTCTCCCAGTTCAGAAACGAATGGGTTGCCAGTGTGTGTGATAAGGACAAATAAATGCTGGATTTACACTTGCAGACATTTTGAACTAATTTGGACTCGGTTTCGAGATCAGATTGACTGAACATGAGAGAGTAACAGCCAAACACAGAATGTCCCTGGCAAAAAAACAGGAATCCTATTAAAAGCAGAGATTCATGAGTGCAGCTTTGACTTAGGTTTACTTGACAAGACATAAGCAGGGAAGAAAAAGAAACACTTTCATCACATCTCGGCTTGAAACGTGTTGTAATAAACTGGTGGAGAACAAATAAGCACCAGAAACGGAGATGAGACTGACTGAATACCTCGTAGACCAGCTCATGATGGAAGTGAGGGACTTCCAGGTCGCGGAGACAGTGCTCTGCTTCGGACACGTCCCCAGATATCAGGTACTCTTTGAGGAGAAGGTTCATCTGCAGCAAACACAAATGGGGACATCAGTCAGAGTTGACGTTGCTTTGACAACTAAAATCGTTACAGGGAGAAACCAGGGAACAAGTCTAACGCATCAACTGGAGCTGAACAAGACGCAAAGACTCACTGAATGATATTTTTGAAGAGTGAGAATACGCTTAACAACAGATGATTGAAATTGGGACAAAAATGATTCCAAAGGCAAACAAAAACTGATTTTTTGGGATTTGCAAAGCACACTTCAAAATATGCTGGAACAACCCCAACTTCAACCCAAATGCACTTTTTTTAAACTATGCTTAAAAGTCAAATCATACCAATAAACTTCATTTGAATCCTTTTACGCAGGAATTAGCCACTGGTTCAGATGTGAGAAAAGAGTCATATCTGCAAGATGCTTCAAAACGTCTGAGTTACAAAAATGATTCCAAGTGATTTAAAGTTAAAGATCATAAAATACCATTGAAAAGCTACAATAAGTTCCAGCTGAGCCCAATTACTGTGAGATTTCAGACATCAGCATCTTATATCAAAGGTGATCCTTTATTATATCCCACATGTTATTGTGTCAGAGGGGTCAACACACATCATGGTGTTGATTGGAGACGAGGATGCAAGCAGAATGGGAGATGTCCATCAGTAATCTGCTGAAGAGTCAGCAGCGCTGTGTAGTGGGATGTAAAAGTGTGAGACTATTTACTCCTCTGAGGAGATTTTAATTGGGCGTTCTCGCATTACCAGATAATCTGGGCCAATAATGTCGACGCCAAAGACCCGGGACTCGATGGGAATGATGAATGAATGTGGAGAGAGAAAGTCCAAGAGCTAGTTTAATAGGGAAATAATCCATGATTCCCACTTTTTACAGCAAATCTGCCACTAACACACTAGAAAAAAATAACATCTGATTTCATTGCTTTATGATGAAATAATAAACTCATTTCAACAGATTTTGAGAGAGCGCAAGAAAAGTTTAATCCAAACAAACTATCCTGGAGCTCCTGAAAGTATGAGTTGTCTGCATCTACACTCCTCTCAGCCAAAAAAAAAAAATCAAAACTGGACAGGACAGTTTCAAGGTCTGATGGCCACACAATACTCTGAGAGCACAACCTGACACAACCATTGCTTCATTTCAGAACACAAGCTCTTGCGAATGTTGTGCAACAATGTCACTTCAAATCACCCAAAAAAGCCCTGATGATGGAGCGGCAACTGTAATCAAAACAAAGCCGCGGAACACAAACAGAAGGTGCGTTGGCCTCTCCTGTGTCCTCGATGCTAACGTGGACACTCCTGAGAGGACAAAACGCTCTGCTAACACAGCAGTCCAGCAGAGCACTGCCCTGCGGATCTCTACCCAGCATGCATTTCTGCCTTCTGTTTACATTACATAACAACAACAAAGAAAGATCCCTACATAGTCAATACGAACACTTTGTGCCCCGGTGTTAGACACTGCTTGAGAAATCACTGAGTCATAGTTAATTTTAAATGGCTTTTTAATTAAAAGCAAAATGTTCTCATTACTTGCGTTTTTGCTCACCTTTTTGACAAGATGTTTAACGGGTCTCAGACCTCCACCGACACCCCACACGTTATCCAGACCAATCATCCCTTTTTTCATGGACAGCAGCACCGCAGCACGATCTAAAGCCACTCTTCAGAAAGAGGAAAGACAAAAATACCCACCATGTCTACAGTGCTATTTATTAAATTAGCAAACACTGACGTTTCTGGAAATCCACAATAAGGTTAACGCGTCTTCTGCTGGCTTACCTGGAGTGCTCACAGTCCACTTTCCCTTTGTAGCTGTCCAGGAAGTTCATGGGAAGGACGTGATCGGCTATGCCTCGGGCTATGAACTGGCCCAACATCTGAAAGAAACAAGAGGGAACATCTTCAAAAAGAGTGAGGGGGAAAAAATGGTCTAGTGTTTGAGTGCTGGGCAAAGCAACTTTGGATTGAATTTCTGTCATTTAACCAAGATTACTGCATGTACTTCCAAAAGAAAATCTGACACATTTCCAGGCTCAAAAGTCAAAATTCAAACAGAAATGATGGTAGCAGATTTATGATAGAATATTTAGATTTGGAATGTGTCAGATGGATACAACTTCTAGACAATGAGATAGGAAATAAAGTCTGAAAAAACAAATATGTTTTCATTTTTCTTTTTCCATCTATCCTGACCTGGGTGATGCCTAAATCTAAACTTTTCCATATTTTTTTAAAACACACGTTTTTTAATTTCTTTAACACTTAATTGATGCTTCTACACAGCTAGTAGAATAGACAAAGACTATATTCAAGTAGTAAATAATTGTATTCAAGTACAACAACGACGACAATTTTTTACTTTACATAAGAAAGTATTTCAACATTTTTGTTAGCAATGTTTGATGTGTAGCTTCTTTATAGATTATATAATGAGTCACTCAAAAATATAAGAGAATGTGCAAATTTTGCAATTTTCAAAAAAGTTAAATTTTACAGCCCATTCAACTGAGGCAAAAGAAAAAAAAATCCATACAGTGTAGAGTGTTTGAACCCAATACCTACTGTAGGTGAATTATGCATTATGCAGGTGAACAGTGAAGACTTCCTATGTGTAATGAGATATACTGCATATTCGTATACCATCCAAAAGGCACTGCAAAAATGCCTTTCATTTTTAAAAATAAATAAGCTAATTGTACTCTAGAAAACTATACAAGATTTGTTTGAAATTTCTGATCAGTTAGTGCCGTCTTTGATCACTTTCAGTTGCTCGTGGCTTAAAACTTGACCAAACTGGCACAAAACAATGTTATACAGTACAACACCGTCTGCAGTAACCCAGCTGATGAGGAACAACCAGTCTACAACATGGAATAGGAAAAAAAAGAAGAAAAAAACACTAATGAAAATGGGCTGTGTCCATCTTTAATCTTTTAAGTGTCTTAAGCCCAGCTCTGCCTCTCCTCCCTTCTAAGCAAACGATGTCGAGATCAGACCCGAAGCTCTGCCACCGTTTCTCTCTCAGGGTGTCAGGCCTACCTGGGGGGCCTCTGGCGTGTCCAGAATCAGGTCTGGCAGCTCTTTCAGCATCTTATCGAAGGCGTGGGCCATCTCACCCTGCGTGAGCATCTTCCCCGACAGATCGGACAGCAGGCGGGAAGTCAGCTCCCTGTGACTGGCCTTGCCTTCCAGGGACAGGGACACGGCCACGGAGGTAAACTCGTACTTATGTTGGCCCAGGTTGAGCTCCTTCAGCAACACCTGGAAGAACCGCCAAGATTGAACCCAAGTCAGGATCTGTCACACTATTAAAGTATGCCGTCTATTCATCGCTATCTCTTAACATTTACACTCGCCAAAGCAACACATTTCTGCCTGATTGACGTATGCGTAGAAAAACAAGAAGAAAATGTGCAGTTTTAGTCGTTTACCTCAACCTCTTTTGTGTCCCCGTGTTCAAAGTACTCCAATACGATCGGGTTTACCCTCTTTTCTAGTTCCTTTTCTTCTACCTCTGGCACGACTGTTTCGTAAACAGTGTCACCCTGTGGAAAAAACATATTTCACACAATGAGTCACAAATGCCCCCCAAAATGTACACAAAGTGCACAAAGTGCTTTTATCATTACAGTTGACTGCAAAAGTATTCACAAGCCAAAAACCTTTTCACATTTTGCCACGTTTACAAGATAAAAAAATAAAAAGCTTAATAAAACAATTTGTGTAGATAAAAACTAACACTGCACATCGCGCATGGTGGTGGCAGCATCATGCTCTGGGGATACTGTTCCTCAGCAGACACAGGGGGGGCTAGTCAGACTTGATGGAATGATGAATTAGCACCACATAAAGCAAAAATTCCTGAACCACCACTCTAAAGGTGGCTCACCTTTAGAATGGCCTAGTCAAAGTCCAGATCTGAGAATCTGCGAAAATAGCTTCTTGCAGATGTTCTCAATCTAATTTGACTGAGCTTGAGCTATTTCATTTAGATCAATGAGCTGAAAACAAAAAAAATCCAGAAAGAAAACCAGGTTGAGACTGGGGCAGAGCAAGACATGCAACCAGAGCTGCAATGGGAAAGTTGATGTCAAGGTATATAAAGCAATGGAGAATCTGGGGGAAGACTTACAAATAAACATAAGATGTAAGATGTGCCAGGTTGGTAGAGAGAGTTTTATTTGAAGCTTCGGTTTTAGAGAGAGGTGGTTCTACAAAGGTCTGTCTCGGGTTGGTTTGTGACTGGATTAGCACACATTTCAGATTTTCATTACAATATGGGTAAAACCGAATGAAGTCTGTGGTTGCAATGCGATAAAATGCGCAAAAGATCAAGGTGTGTAAAGACTTTTGCAGGGCACATTTATTTTTTTCTATTATAAGGCTGTAAGAGTTTACAAATAAATCATTCCCCCCCAAAGCCCCACACACTTTGACATTTTCCCAAGCACATAATGACCCTGTAGCGTTCAGAAATCCTTGATCTACTCCGCAGTCAGATTCAAAGGACAAACCGACCACTCGTGTCCCCCGTTTATTTTTCTGTACCATTCTGTCCCAGCTCCCTTTCAACATATTGGAACTGACTTTGTGCACCAGTCAAGGCCAAATCAAACCAGCTTCTCTGAGCCAACTCCAAAAACCGTTATCAGGATCTTTTTTTCTCTCTTTCTTTTTTTCAACCAGACAGAAGCCGAATTCCCAGCCGGTAATGCAGTTGTGTGATCGAAGCCGGGAGACAAACACGCCAACCCGTCAGCATCACATCCCGCATTCATGTGATAACCTGGGTTAAAGATTGAAAACAGCGTTGATTGTGATGGGACGGGGCCATCTGGATTAAACAATCGAGCGAGTCGGCGTGTTTGTTAATGAGCTTTGGCCAAATCACATGCAGTGTTATGTCTCTTCTCTGCAAGGATGGTCACACATACAAACTACGACCGCAGCCGGATCTCTAGTTTTATTACAAGAGTAAGAAAAACAAAAAACAAAAACATGTGTAGTAATTATTTTGTGCAGGTGCAGGAGGAGGTCCACAACAAACCCCCACTGCTGCTGCTGCTGCTGCTGTTGTTGTTGTTCAGACATGGGAACAATTGTTGATATGCTAGTGGTCTTTTTTATGCTACTCCCCTAACAATGTCATTACTTTTTTTTTTTTCAATGACCTGTGTGTGTGTGTGTGTGAATCTGGCATCTGTGAATGAAACTAGCAAATGAATAAATATGTTGATTCCTGGGAATATATAGTAGCAGGCAATTTTGCAAAGTTATCTGAATGTGATTGAGGTATAAAATCTATTTATGCCTCTGTTTCAGTTTTAATTTCTACTCAAACCTTTACTGCTGAGGAAATATCTCAATTTTATTGTGAGTATGAGACAAAGAAATGAGCAGCTCTTTTGGCTTCAAGCAAAGAGAGCAAGGATGTTACAATGGGAATGTTGGTATGTTCTTTATATCACTATCAGAAAAAGGTGCCCTTGTTTTGCTCTAACCTCTGATGAGAGACCTCTGGTCAACAACACAGCTAATGAGAACATACTGAGTTCAAAGATGCTTCAACAAATTTAATATGAACTTATGAACTGCAGAAGTTGAATGACCCTCTTACGAAATCGAAGAAAATGAACTTGTGGAGATGACAAGGTAAATGTTCCATGTCTGGATAAACAAATGACCCAAGAGAGGAAAGAGGCATCCCCCATAGAGACCCACTGACCTGAGCAGCTTCATCATAGTTGGGGTCCCGTACGTCCGGCTCTTCGGCTTCATAAACCATCCCAGGAGCGCCCCAAACTCCTTTACCTCCTGCCCCACCTGAACACAGCAAAAAAGTAAACTATAGGAAGTTCTAAAACATAACGTGGGATTTATCCCGTAATTTGCCCAGCTGACAAAAGGAAGTCATGACAATTTCAGTTAAATTTAGTCACGCCGCATGAAGAAAGCCAACTTTGAATTTGATCCAAAAATATTTCCAGACCTGAAGCTGATGGCAATCAGATCAACAAACATATGTACCTTTCTTTGGCAATCCTCTGCCTTTGCCTGTCCTCGACTTGCGGTCGTTGTTGTGAACTTTGCCCTTCGCGGCGTGCGGGTCGCCCCCTGGCGTCTCGCCTGGCTCTGAGACGGACTCGCTCGTCGAGTTGCGGGACGAGGACCTGCGCAGGCGACGCTTGGCTTTGGCTTTGAGGCGAGCCTCGTGGAGTGCTTTCTCTTGGGGCGTCCAGTTGCCATTGACCTCCGCCTCGTCCAGTCCATCATCGTCATCGCTGTAGGGACAGCTGGCCTTGGGCTGGTGATCCAAAGTAACCGCCCCTGTGGTTAGAAACCAGGAATGTTACTAATTTTATCAAAAGTGGAGACGCACAGACCAAGCCAGAATTTTGCGGTAAAAAAAAGAAGAAAAGATTTATAAGCATCAAACTGGTCATGTGGAAAACGTTATCCAATAATCATATTACTCCAAGCAAAGAGACTCAGATTTGTGTTGTTGGCTATGTAACTGCAAAATCATTGTAAGACTATATGAAAATATAGTCTTATATTGCATATTTCATTGCATATTTCATTGCAATGAAAAGCATATTTCATTGCTTTTCATTCAAAAGCAATGAAATATATTTCATTGCTTTTGCTTTCACTGATTTATCCCAACTGCTTGTCTGGCCTTCCTAAACTCCACATTCTTTCAGACACCACTGCTCTTGACCTTTGTGTAGAGCTGTGTATGCAAAAGGGCTTGGTGTTGCTTGGTGTGCAAACAGTAACTGAATCAAACCCCCCTTGCGTCCATTCAAGGACGCAAGATGCCATTTCTGTATCCCTAAAGCCTACTTTTTTCCATTTGTAAGCTCAGGTTTGCAACACGGTCACACAACTCTTTTCACTTCTGCTAAAAGCTGAGAGGTTTGTTTTGGTTTTGTTGTGCGTAATATGCCAACATAAGCTTTTTCTGGTAGGAACTGTTCTTACTGCAGTGGGATTTTAGGTACGCTTGCCTGTTGAAACTGTGGCCACCTATAAAATCAGTTCAAGTTAGAGAGAGTGGGACGATATCGAGAATTTAGCAAATGCTGCGAGCTAAAACACATGGTTGAGAAAACCCGCCTTCGTATACAGACATACATTGGATCAAGTTAACGTACTACTACTCTTGTGTGGGTGAAATCCTATATTTAGTCAGGTTAAAGTGTGTAGAACAGCACAGAGAGGAGAGCAGAGGAGAGGAGCACAGCTGCAGCGGAGGAAGGGAGGGAGAGAGAGAAGCGAGCACATGCTGGAGAAATGCTGACACCAGTTATTTTTTGGGGTTTTTTTTTAAACAGTGGACCTGACTACATATGGCATGGGTGGATGCAAGTTTGATCACATGACATGAAACACAGCAATGAGGCAACACAGGAACAAGATGTAATTAAAACCTAAATCCCTCAAATAGCAGACTGCAGAGCCTGTAAAGGCACACGGAGGTAAACTGAATATTTTAAAGGAGCCTCTGTCCTCCAAATGGTTCTCCCTTTGGTCTGCTGCACAGCAGAGCTGACCGGTTTCAGGAAAACGAAATCCTAAGAAACCAACATATACCTAACTTCCTTGGACCAATTGTTTTTCTTTTCCATGAGAGCTTGAATATGCAATGCAGGCCTTAGAGAAATTATCTAAAACGTTCATTGCAATTGCATGTTTTCATAATGTTCCACACTGTGCATCGTGCATTTTGACAACAGAAGAATGCATTTTCAATAACAGTGCAGATCTTCCATACATTTTAAAGGAGATTAGCTTCATAATAGCAGGGAATGATTAAACAATTAGTATTTCAAAACAAAAAAAATACACTGGCTTGCAAAAGCATTGTCACTCCCCACAAACTTGGTAACTCTGGAGGAGCTGCAGAAATCCACAGCTCCAGAAGAACCTGTCGTTAATCTACAATCTAGTCTTTATACAAGTGTGACAAAAAGAAACGCGCCGGTGAAAGTTGTCCTGGAGTTTGTGCTGATCTTGGAAAATGCTACATGTAATGGAAGTACTACACATCATGTGGTGGCAACATTGTACCATGAGAATGCTGTTCTTTAGCGAGGTCAGGAAAGCTGGTTGGGAGTTGATGCACAGATGGAAATACCAAAAAAGACGACAAACAGAGCCAGAACTGCAATTGGAACAGTTTAAATCAAAGCATTCAAGTGTTTGATGGTGGAGTCATGTTTTCTTCTCTTTCATTTCATAAATATGAATTCTGCCTTTTGGTCTACCATGTAAAACCCCAATACACTGAAGTTTGGAGTCTTAATCCAAATAGACATGATGAATTTTAAAGAATGAATACTTCCAGAAAGCACTGTGGACCTTTATCAAAGTGGTACAATTCTTAAAAGGAAAAAAAACAAATTTTGTGAGCTCTATGGAGTAAAAGACTACAACTTATTGCTGTCAATTTGTATTTTTATAAGATAGTAGGTGTATCTTAATATTCTTATTAAATCAGCTATGTTTAATTAAGAAGCACAAGAGAAGGTAAAAGCACTGCAGATTTCAGTCGAGTCAGCAATTTAAACCTAACCCAACCTGCTCCAACACAAGCACACAGCCACACCCATGGCCTTCAGAAATCGGTAAACAGCCGTACATGTGTCATCTCTTCCTTCGGCGCCTCCTCCTCCTTCCCTAATGTGGGCTACAGGTCCTAGCAAGGTCATAAATTAGGAACCAACCAATGGCTGCGGGCCAGACCACTTCTGCAGCCAACTGGAAGGGAGCACCCAGCAAAATAGGAGCTCGCAGGAAAACTCAAATCCGTTTGCCAAGACGGGCCTTGCAAAACAAGCAGAACACTGCCCCCGAACACAGCGAGGACAATGTTGCTCTGTGATAACAGAGCTTGACCGTAACTGCTGAGAGTTGCACAACACGACGGCAGCTCTGCGTGTCGCCGACAGTTGGCCGAAACTACAGAAGCGAAGTAGCGATGGACGCCACAAAGTGCCCTCCAAAAACTGGAATGACGATCCTCAAAAAACATATTTGCATTTAATCAGCTTATACTCTGTGCCAAAGGTGCAGGACAAGGAAATTAAGTATCTGCAAAGGCTTGTGGGAAGACTGCACAGTCTGCAAACCTGCTAAAGTGTTTGCATGTAGGCAGTGCATGCTGTAGGAGTGTTTATGAATGAGAAGGGAGTCAGTGGGGCAGAAGTTTCACATGACTCGCATAGGGACAGTTTTTAATGCTCTAAATATACATACGGGCTGTTTATAGATTTCCTCTGCTCAAAACAAGAAAACAACTTTACCATACAAGCAGCAAAACTGGTAGCACAAAACAGGATGTTAGATTTATGTTGGAAGAGGAAATTTACATCTATGCAAGTGAAATGAGAGTTCAAAATGTTTACGAACACAAACAGCTGGTGTCAAGAATCAAAGATTGTAGCTGAAAGAGACACACATTGGCTTAATAAGCATGATTATTCCTGCATGACCTTTAAACACATGTCTGACGATGACTTATAAATGCAATGAGGCCATTTTGTTTAAACTTCTGATTCAATAGCAAAAGCTAATGTGCAACATGTATTAATTTAGGAGAATATTTTTACACAAGGAAAGCAACAAAATAGCTCATCGGAGAAGATGCGATACGTCTTTAAAAAGGAATTAAATATGAAATGTAACTATTTGAGCTTATCTGGGACAGTAGTCCACAGAACCGGATTGTGTACCGAAGAAGAAACCTTCATCGGTTTTAGTTCTCAGAAGACATTTTTATATGGTCAGAAACTTTAGCGGTTATGATTGTTGATCTTAGTTGTACAATGTTAGGAGGTCAGAAGTACAAACCCAGAATGGACCTTAAAGGTTATTAGCGCGCACACACACACACACACACACACACACACACACACACACACACACACACACACACACACACACACACACCGGTGTTTACAGTTAGCCATGCGTCTCAGTGCTACAGTAAACTGCCATCTTCTAATTATGTTTGTCTTTTTCTTTCTAGAACTAAACCTTTGTTTCACACATGGAATACAGGGGAAAAAATGTAAGAAGCTTTATAATAAGAAAACAACTGAACTGGGTTATAAATCTCAGAGGACTGCATCTGTACTGTTCACAGGTTCTAGGTTATTTTCCTTAGAACTTAAAATCTTACTTTTTTTTCATGGACAAATAATTGAAGAGAGACAGAAAGCAGCTAAATAAAAAGAATAGTACTACGGTATTTGCATATACCAGAACTACAGTATCTGTTTGCACTTGGCGATTTCTCCAAGGAAAGAGAGAGAGGGGGAAAATTCAACTGTTTGATTAAACTTGTGGAATTTATTATTTGTAAGAGCCAGTTGGACAGTGGGGTATAATAATGTCATTAGGCACGATGCTGAAAACTAAAACTACAAAAGAAAACTAGAACCCATGAGTCTGTGCTGAGATAAAGAAATAAAAAAATCAGGCACAGCGGCCTCTCTGCTTTATCTATAAGACATGGGAGGAAGGGTGTGGATGTGCTTTGGGGTTTAACTGTCAGGCCTTCATGAAAGGGAGCCAGAATGGAAATATTTCCCCTAAATACAGGTTTGAATGAAACAGCCAAAACTTGTGTGCTAACGGCCGAAAACTGAGGGAAAGACCACACAAGGTACCAGACAAGAAACGTTTGCTTTTACTGTCAAAACATGTAACTTTATTTCAAGAAAATTATTAAGTCAGCCTGTGAGGTGACTCTGTCTGACAAGACAGAACCATAAAAAAAATTAAAAGAAACTGCATGTAAATGATTAGGGGAGAACAGATAAACTGGGTACAGGCCTGGATTAGTCAGCAACTTCCCCAAGCAGATTGAGACACGACAGAGGAAGGATGGGTTTGCCATCCTTATACTTGTGGGACTAAATGGATTCAGACAGTGTGAGCAAACATGTCATTAATGCATGAGTGGACCAAAGGTTGACAAGGCAGGTGGGGGGGGGGGGTGTTACAACCAAGATGCTCATACAATGTACTCAACGGGCCACAGAGAAATCGGACTTGACATCGATAGCGTCTTCTTCCAGGACGCAGACACGTTTATTGAAGGAATTACCATCCATGTTCACACAAATGGGGGTTTGTAAATTATAGTTAAACATCCAGCTGAAAAGTCGGTAAGTGTCCAACATTAGGAGCAGAAGACGCAGGCTGATAGTAAGACTCTAGAAGAAAAAGATAGGATTTCTGAAACACACAAAAATCTTAAACCGAGTAAAACTATCTGGTAATGACGTTTTCCAAAAAGGTTGTACTAGAATCTGCAGGAGATTATACTGTTGATGGATAGCAGAGAGGTGTGTGCTTGACTAATGCAAGACAATAGAACAGCCAAAGAAAAGTATCATTTCTTCACTTTTGTGCAACCTCGTAATTACAACCACACGGTCTGGTGAAAGCATTCCTGTAGGAGAAAGAAAATGATTTACAAAAAGGACCTGCAGTGTTTGCTGCCACACCCGTCACTGCTGCTGAGAATGAGTGACTTGGAGAGAGATTTCTGATGAGCCTCATTTTACCACGTCTGCACACTGAAGTCTACGTTATTGAATATCTTTCCAGCGACATTAGTGGGAGAAAAGAATAAAAGTAAAAAAAAAAAAATCACATTGCTCTTGAGCCAGATTTTGTTTGCATAAGTGGTGTCTATCCTGCGTACATCACTGATTTTGTATTTTGTCCAAAACCGAATGCGCTAGTGCCGTCCTTATATTTAATGCAACTATTTAATTAAGGCAAAGCTTACAAAAATGCTAATAAAAGAGGAAAGGGGGAAGCAGCCATGGAATCAATTTAAGTTCTGAACCAGTCGTTGATCTGCAGAGTTTTGTTCAGCCTCTCCAGCTACAGCAACATCTGTAGATGGAGAATTGGTGTCTGGAGGATCAAATGAGTAAGGTTGGAAATCTGTATTAGAAAATTATCTTCTAGCATTACTATTCACACAAAATACGATGAAATCACTTGAGAATACAAAAAAACAACTGCACTTTCCTTGCTCCTCTCTTTTTTTTCCCCAATGGTCTCTTCAAGGCTCTGTGGGAACTTTATCGTATACATTGCAACATGTGTGACATGTTGGAATTTCCAACAGACTGAACATCTTATTAATGACATGCAAGGTTTGAATTCATGATGCCTGGGATATAATTTCACCTCATTTACTGCATTCATCACGCTCATATTGCAGGGGTACTATTGCACAGAGTGAAGCCGTTGTGATGACATCCTGACGATGCCTGATGCAGCCCCCAGCTCAGACTCTTGCTCTGGCATTCAGGGTATTCTTCATATTAATTGCACTCCTTAGAGGAAAAGTTCACCGACTACCTGAAAGGGCTTCAGGATACATGTTCGACTGCACTCATATTTTAACTGCATCGACGTCACATAGTTGATGCTTCAGAAGCGTCTGTTGGTCACTGCATTTTTGCTCAAGTTTAACATGCAATTAATCTCGTCCAGCCACATGTGTAATCACAACGCTATCACAGTGACTGGCTTTCAGTAATATATTTAAAAGAATGTCATTTAAGATTAACAGTAACCCACCACATGTCACGTTAAAAACCATTAAATTATAACGAGCGTCTTTAAGGTACGATTAGCTTGACCCGCTGCTGGGTGAGCTGGATGTCCATGCTGACCCATATTGTACAAAGGAGCAGCCGGCCGCCGTCCAGCCACAGACAATGGACTGTTAGACAGCATGTCAACAACAACAACAGAGAGTGCTTCATCGACTGAATCTGGCCGAAGAGAACATTCGAGTTCGGACGTCATCATTTTATCATCCTCAGGTAAAATCAAGTCTCCCCACTCCGTTCCCTGTGAGAACAGTAATAGTAGACGAATTCAGCGCAGGGATCCTCCTGTTGGCCAAGCAAATATTTCAAATCCAACTACTTTCCTCTACCTAGAGTTATGTGCTGCTGCCGCCACCACGTTTCATAACAGGGAGTGATGCCAGCTTTACAACAGCATCTTCTTCTACACCTGTGTGGTTGACAAAAAGAAAACTAAAAATAAAGGTGAAATTTGTGGCTTTCGTCTAACACTAACTTGTTCTTGACATGCGACTAATGTCCTTCATGTAAACAGATTCATCCACCTGAGCTGTGACTCGCTGCAAGACCTCCAAAGTTACTGTGAGGTGCTGATCATTTCTCTCTTGGCTTGGTTTGCTTTGCTGGTTGCACGTGAAGCAGAGGTATCACAGTAAAGGGACGCCGAATACGGCTACACTTCTCAGATCTTTTTATTTGTAAAATATTGTTTAAAACCCATGTATCTCATTTTACATGTGACAGCATCAGGACATACGTTTCATTATGCAACGTTTAAATACACAGCATCACAGATTACGTAAGCCTTCTCCCGGTGCCTCTTGTTGTGGGATATACGTGCTGACGTCATTCCTTGGCATAAAGAAGAGGGAGCATGGAGGCACTGTGTGTGGAGCTTTATTATTAACAAGGAAGAAAACATATTAAAACCGAATTATTGCTGAGCAAGAACTTCTGAGGATATTATGAAGACCGTTTATTTATTTTAAATTAATTATTTTAGGTGGTATTTTTGATCGAGTCCCTCCCCAAATAAAATATATTAAAAAATATAAATCTGCAGTACGTTAATGCAATAGTACGAAAAAACAACAATAAAACGGTCACCGTGTGCGGCTTGATGGCTCATGCAAATAAAAAGCTACAGCGGGAAAGAAAACGACTGGTTCTGCCGGCTCTCGTCGTGCGAGGAATCGTTACTGCACGTTAAAATGGAAACGCAACGATCCGAGTGCGCAATCTCGAGTGTGCAAAGCGGAAGTGGGCTCGTCCAATCAAAAACCGTGGCAGGATTAAACGCGAGACGAGTCGAACAACACAGTTTGCAACGAATAAAATAAACCCGTCGAAGCAACACAAGCAACGGCTCGAGTGCAATAAAAACAAAATAAGTACATCTACTCCAAAGTGCAGCGCGTCCCACACGTATGCTGTGTGTGTAAGTGTGTGTGTGTGTGTGTGTATGCGTGTGTGTTTTCAACAAGGGCACATGGTGGAGCATGGCTGGCGCTGCAGCCCATCCCATGCACGGACACAATGCATCGAGGAAAGCACGTCTGCAGGCCAACCGTCTTGCAGTTTTAAACGCCACCTCGCCTGCGATTTTTTTTTTTTTTTAGGTTTTCTTCCCACGCGTAGTCCGCCACAAAACGCGAGGTTGAGATCACGTACTCACCGTCGGCTTGAGGCGCGGAGGACCACGCATCCACTTGGGTCGCCATGGCGCTCTTCAAGTGCTCGGTTTAAAAAAAATAAATTAAAAAAACCCTCCTCAGAGTCACGGTGCTGGGCTGCAAATCAGAGGCAGGAGACCCCAACCCTCCTCCGGAGCTAAGCTAGGCTAGTTTTATTCAAGAGTTGTCCGCACAGATTGAGATACGTGGAGAAAAAACTGGAATGCCTACACTAGTTGTCCCTGATGAAGAGCTCCAAATGGGTAAAAAAATAAAAATAAAAATGATGACATAAGAGAGTCGAAATGCTGCGGAGTGAAGGAGCGAAGTGTCAGTTGCTAAGACGGAAAAAATAAAGTCGTCCGGGGGAAGCGGGGCTAGCTTGCTGTGCTCGGATTGGATTTCAGCAAACGGCCTGCAAGATAAACAAAGTCTGTTTTTAACTTTACAGGAGCCTTCAGCAGAGGAGTCACGTGGGAAAATACACGGATGGGGAGTGGTCAGCGGAGGGGGTGGGTGCTGGTCCGGCCCGACCAATCACAGAGCAGAACCAAAATACAAACGCAAAACAGGAGTTAAAGGGTCTTGAATAATTACTGAGGCCATTTTAGTGATAAAATGTATGGAGAACTGTTAGTTGCTGCTACATAATTCTTTATTCTTATTATTATTACAAACTAAATCTAGCTTCATACAGATATAGAACGATGCTTAGAACCAGAGTTGGGTAGCATCTAGTTACATTTGGGCTACTCAGTTGCGTTTACTTTTCCTAGCACTGTCAATCAAGCTTAAGTACATGCTGCCATATGTGCTAATGGCAGAGAAACAACTTACCATTCCAGGAAAACTGTTTAACTGCCTTGATTGGTGGCATGAGGGTTCATGCTAACTAGACTGAGCATTCATGGCAAGCTATGCTGAAAATGCAGTGTAGCAAAGAGCAAGAGGAGAGTGTGAGCAGCATGTGCACTAGGGTAATTGTGAGTGCTAAGACCCTATTATTTGTCATAGGGATACTGTGAGCAACTCCTAAGCCATAAGTTGATTTCAGTTTTTACTCTTTTTTTTTTCTTTCGATTTTAGATAAATGTGCAGCAAACCTAACAGTGGAGCCATTCTTACCTGGACGTAACATAACAGTTGTTGCATTATAAGCACGTGCAGGGCCTTGCAAAACTAGTTCCTGCATTTACTGAAATGAAGGGGACATTATACATGAGTTTAAGATTTTGTTTAAATCTTACAAATAAAAATGTCAAAAGCATGGCATGCACATGTATTTAGCCTTCCTATTTTACATTTGTCAATAAAATACTAATACAGTAAAAAATCTATGGTAGAAAGCAGTTTGATCCTTGATGATGAGCCACATTGCTCCATGCTCTGGGTGCTCTCCCTCCAGGTGTTGCCAAAAGTTCAAAAAATAAATAAACAAATAAATTTTAAAATAAAATAGGTTTGTCAGTTGCACACTGACTGAGTTTTCTGATGTGCATTTGCATGTCACGCAAAATAGGGAGACATAAGATGTTTTTCAATTAATAAAAGCAAAGATCATTCACAATTATTTCTAAAGTCATTAAATGTTTTTTGAAACACACTTTAAGGATCCTGGCTGCCATGTAAATTTATGTGGGAAAAGTTTGAGGAGTCATAGCGAATGGCAGGTCGGAGGTTGGAATGGTCGACACAATCAGCTGGATGCCAAATTACGACACTGATGGTAAACTAGAAATGTGTGAAGAGCTTTCTGGGTTAGTGCTTTATAGGAATCTGTACTCAAGAGTGACAGATTCCGGTGAGTGGGAGTTTTTGTGCATTAGAATTTACACTACAAGGAACACCTAAAGCAAAGCAACACAATAAAGAAAATAGAGACATGTGAATTTATTGTAGCATATTAATTCATTTATTAATTTATTTTTTATCAAAAACAATTTTGTTGATCACATGTATATTTGATGGAAGTAAACCCGACACTGTAAAGCAAATTAGACAAAATAAATAAAAAAACATGCCCTCCATTCTTAATAGCTACAATTTCTAATAGGATATAAAAAAAATAACTCGGTATACATGAAACTGAGTATTTTTACTCAAAGGACATTATGACGGCTACCATAAATACTTACAATAAGCAACAATTTTAACAACACAGGCTCACAAAAACTCTCTCACACATGCGTACAACACACTGAGGAGCTGCAGGTAGAGTTGCACACAGATACCCTCAAAGTACATCACATGTAGTAATAATATTAATCTGAAGTACTACACAAACAGCCACATTTAAATACTGTTAGACTTCCTGCTGTTTCACTTCTGCAGGAGTTAAAGGAAAACAGTCTGATGTTTAGGTATGATCCAGCTGTAACAACGTGAGTTCAGAGGAAGAAGAAAACGGCTTCAGATGAAGGAACAAACAGTCTTCTGCAGACAAAACTCAAGCAAGGTAACAGTCTAGCATCAGGCCTTGGCTGACAGTTTGGGCTTTTGTAGCTGCTGGAAAGGCAGAAAGGATGTGAACTTCAGGGAGTTTGGCTTTGACTTAGGGAGACCAGTTTGTGCCTTTAGTTTACAAATTATTAGTATTTTACAGAACTCTATAAGGCCTCTTCTGATTTCTTCTGATTTTATTGTCCAGGTAAATTAATAAAAGATTTGTTTTTGTTAAATCTGTTAAATGTTGCAAAAAAAAAAACAAAATCTGTAAATTAATTGTTTTTGTTTTGTTTTATATTGTAGAAAATGAAAACACACAAACAAATCACTAAATATAGAACTGTCAAACAGCTTTCTGAACACAAAATAAAGAGAAGGCCTTTAGGAAAAATGAAACACCCATAACATATATTTTACTGACAAAAAGGATAATAAAAGGAAATGGACAATCATATTTGCATTTTTTGTTCATTCATGTAATCTTTCAGTTACTGAAAAGCAAACATGCAAGTTTAAAGCAGCCTCCAATATTGTAGGTGCCACTAGTAAATATGTGTAAAAAGCCTTAAAAAGAAGTGAAATTTTATTACAGGAGTGGTAATTAAACACTAAGAAATCAGTAATATTACAACCTTTACAGTACAATATTACTGTATTACTATATATTACAGTAATATTACATACAAACATGTTTATATGTGTGTGCGTGTGATTAATCAAGATTTGCAAGATTAATCACAGAAAACAAGTCATGAGGAATAAATGTGCATCAAGCATTTTTGGAAATAAGCTATTCTTCACTTTTTGATCAGCTTTAAAGACATTTTATTCATAAATACACTACTTCGTATTTCCCCAGGATATAAATATCCCATAATGGCAAGAAACATTTCTCTTTAAAATGGAAAAGACAAGAGAAACTATTTTGCTTAAATGACCCGTCACCAAGTCTTTATATAACCATTAGAACTATTAACATCCCAAATGGTTTTTTTAAGAAGAAAAAGTATTTGAGAATAAACATTTTCTGTCCTACCACCAAATGTGTACTATGGTGACATTTTAACTGGATCCTTGTGCTTTGACATGAAAAATGGTGGATATGTGAAAAAGGTCCTCATGCCCACTATTAACGACAGAGAAAGTCGTTAATATGCAGTTGGGTGTTTTTCTTCCAAAGACTTTTTACACATCTTTAATAAGATGACTATTGTTATGAAGGCCATATATAATATTGCAGATAAATATATATATTTTTTTAATCTCAAACTTAATGCTGCTTAGATCTGTAAATAAAAATATAAGGTAATCAAAGGTAAGACCTCATAATCTCACTTTGCATTTGGGAGGAACCTCATGCCAAAGAACAAAAAGTCTCCAACCAGCATGGCTCACACATCTTTTTTTTCTTTTTTTTAAGAGGTAAATGTTTATAACAGTTTATGTCCTATCAATCGGCATGGAATAGAAAAAGGAAAAAGTGCAAGTACTATTGCTAAATATACTTTATCTTTCTAAGTCTCACAAAATAAAGAAACTTTCAGCACTTTAAAAACATCTGTCAAAGTGGAGCTAATCACAATCTAATCAAAGCATGTAGAAACTACAGAATGGCTCATTGAGTATTTGTATTCATCTATAGGCACAAAATACTTTGATCAGCTAAGATCAAATCACTTCTACAAGATTTTCTTTAGTCCAGAGGACAAACAGTCACAAACCACACATTGTACACAGTTTTTAAAGAAATCATTTTTCAGCTCATGAAGCTTTACATGAAAAAAGATAACATTTTAACTGACAGTCAAGCCAGCTTTTCAATGTAGACACAGTCAAGAGGCCTTTCGTCAATTATTCGATTATAGCAGAGCAAATACACAGAAAGATTGATTTGAAACATCTTCTTGTCTCAAACTCGAACAATTTGTACTGACGTTAAATCAGGGCTAGACTATTTGTATGTCTCAAGATACTGTTTGAAAAGCACAGAAATGAAGAAAGTCTTGAATGTCAAACCAAAACGAGTATTTTAAATCAAAATTGAAGTTTCCTCATGTTTAAATGTAGTCTCTTTTAATATTGTGAGTTTTAACTTATGTTAAAACTCTTTCCTCACTTTCAAAATGTAGGTTTTCAATTTTATTTTTTCAAAGTTCAAGATCAAACTTGAAATTCTGTTTCATATTTTTT
Source organism: Micropoecilia bifurca (assembly GCA_903067075.1). NCBI lineage: Eukaryota > Metazoa > Chordata > Actinopteri > Cyprinodontiformes > Poeciliidae > Micropoecilia > Micropoecilia bifurca. The sequence continues at coordinate 5,279 of CAEGAF010198744.1, read as the reverse complement.
TTCTATATAGACAAATTTTATGACCAATCCGTAGCTACCTACTGGTCTGCCTACCAACAGTGAGGCAGATGAGGAAACACTTTACTTTACAGGTAGAAATCATGTGCTGTGTTCAACTCATTATTTTTAGAAACATCGACCAAATTAGGCAAAGGTCAGGAAATAAAAAAAAATTCTCATTTCATTTCAGTTCTAATATTGAACATTACAAAATACTGAAAGACACAGAACCAGTCCCAGTTGTCTGACTGCGTTGTCGTGACATGGCCCTCCGTGCAGCTTGCTGTATTTTGCTCGTCACAATACATAACCATTTCTACATTCATCATCAGTTGATAAAAGTTGATTTTAAAATGTTAATGTTATAAAAACTCAACAGTCGGGTTCATGGAGGAGACAGGCTCATGTCACCTTTCAAAAAGAGCAACGGTTCACTGGAAACACGCCAAGACACTTTCAGTCCAAAGTTAAACACTTGGTAATTACAGTATGCACACCTAACAGTCTGGAACGACAAAGTGGAACCACAATAATACCACTGTGAAGATGTGAAAGCTTTAAAACAGAGCTGCTTTCTGGCTTCTTGTACAAGCAAACGGGATGCATGCTGGTGAAGCCTTTTGTTTTTAGCACATCTGTGTTCAGTATTTGCTAAACCACCTTAGTAGAAAGAAAGTTAAGAACACGTAGCACTCACTATCCAGGTTTATTTCGAAGCAGCGGGCTTCTATGATTCACGCCAAGAGTGAACCTTATTTTTCTTAGTGTTTCAACAGGCTTAACGATGTGCTTTGTACTTTAATACATGAAAGGAACAGTGGTATGTAAGGCAGTGGATCCTAGTATTTTTGCTAAATCTAAAACAGTCGAAAGTTGTTCAATAACCAAAAACAACTGAATTTCAGCTGTCTGACTTCGTACACAGCTGTTCACAATGTAAAAATAAAAACATTAAAGATACAGCTTTTTCTAGCACATACCCAATTAAAGTTTTCCGATTTCAATTTTTGACTGATTCTACATCATCGTAGATCTACATTTCAGAATCAGCCACGGCCGATTAAACAGAATAAAAGAATCTCCATGTTCTTCATAGAGGTAGAAGCTTAAAATACATGAAAAACAATGAAAGAATTACAATATAATACCCTAATCTGTGGCTGTATCTGTATGTAAGAGAATTCAAAAAGCCGTTTACAGGCCACAAATTTTTTTGTTTTTCTTTATTTGATTTCACAAATCAAAGTATCTCAAGGGAAGACTGTCAAACTGATTGGTGGATCTCTAGACAAAAGTCCAAATCTCGAGTCAAATCCTTCTTAAAAAATGTAACTATTACAGTCTTAATCTATTTTTTTTTAAATCACTATTCACATCTTAAACTCACCGTCTCTCCTAAAGAGCCTCTAAAGCCAACCGGAACCAGACACATGGGGTTTCCATGTCAAAATGTCCCTGTGAGGGCAACACTGTATCATAGATTGAAAGACAAAGGAAAGAGGGAAGGAATACCTGTGTTGTGGGTTTTGCATGCAATGCATGCCAGGTAACAGCAAAGCCATTGCTACTGCTAAGTGGTTCCAGTGATGATAACTGACTCACTTTTATTTATTTGTTTATTTTTGTCGTAAACCCAGGCATTTCTCTCATCCAATATAAATATTCAGTTTTGAGTTTTTCTGGGAGTGCCTTGCTTGCAAAGTGATCAGAAATCCCAGTCACTCCTGCGCTCCTCTCAGCTATCTGCTGAAGATCTGCAAGACATTTCTTCAGTGATTCGCCCAACTCTTCGCCTGCTCGTCCTGATCTACAGAAATGCTGCAAAGCATAAACATCTAACTCCTGCCTACCGAGCCGCCTCGTGCGAGCTGTCGGGTTAGGAGGACTCCACGGTGATGACGGCCTCGTCGGCCTTGTAGACGACAGCGGAAGAGGAGGGAGCCTCTTCGCACGGATCCAACACGGACGATTGCACGCCAAGCTTTGATCCGGGGGAATCTCCGCCAATTTCCTGCACCACTCCTTCTCCCTTCCCCTCATCCGAGCGCCCTTTCTGCAGCTCGTCTTCCCCTCTCCTCACATGACAGCGACACACCTCGATGCCAGAGTCGCCTGTGAGCCGCCTGTGACTGAAGTGATCCTCCTCGTCTTCTTCGTCCTCCTCCTCTTCGTCTCTGTCTTGTTTTTGCTCCTCTTTATCACTTGTGCTCGGCGAGTGCAGATCCTTTACGGAAGGAGAGGGCGTTACATCATAAGGTGAGGGTGAGGCCTCCTCCACAGCCGCCGGTGGGTCGGAGGGCACGAGAAAATGAACTTGGCCTGGAGGAGCACAAGACAACAGGACGAGGGGGGAGAGAGGAAGGCGAGAGGGATGTGAGAGTTGTGAGTGTAAAGGGAGGGAAAGCGGAGGACAAGGAGGCGAGAGTCTGTCGCTGCCAGCGGAGGAGCGTCGCTGCACTGGTATGACGTCAGGAGTGGCGGCGGGGATCACGTCCGGGGGAACTTGAGACGGGGAAGGCGATGACCTCGGCACGACAGCGTAGTCGCCCCCAGCTTCGCTGGGCGTGGACATGTGGCTGCTGTCATACGTCTCGTCGGTCACCTGGACCGAGAAGGAGGTGCTGGACGGGGAGGTGAGGGAGCAGGACTCGCAGGAGCAGCTGGTGTAGTTGTCGGAGCTCTGGGAGGAGGTCAGCCCACTGGTGCCAGGGCCCAGGTACGGCGGACAGGGGTGCCGGTGGTGGTGGTGGTGGGGGTAAGAAGAGCTGGGCCCCGCCGTGGTCCCTCCCTGGAGGGCGAAGATGGAGCTGTAGGGAGGAGGAGGAGTGCTGGGCTGGGCAGCCACCTCCTCATAGGAGGGCAGCTTCAGGGAAGTCAGGAAACCTGCAGCAAAAATTTTAATTCATATTTTGTCCTGGAAAAGGTTTTATTTTGCTATAAGTGACAAAGAATTATGTCCAGCAGCCACTCAGTTGCTGTCAAAATTACAATTGACTAACGCGTTACTTAAATGTTTAAGCACTTTGTAATGTTGCAGCACAAACTTCCGTATATTTCATGAGAATTTTCTAAAAGAAGGGCTGGGTCAGATGGACCTTGCTGGATGTCATGATATTTTATAGTATTTACTAAAAATAAACTATTTACAACTTTAAAAAAAAAACTTCTCAATTTTAACTGGGCTTCTTCAGTATACCAAGTACATAAATACATTTGATTTGATCACTAAACTGTAGACAGCAACAACATTTGATCATATTTTTGAATTTATTGGTGTACACTGGTGCTCTGAGGGAAGCAAAAATTGGAAAAAATAACTATAACAATTCCACCAATCAAGTTAGTTTTGGAGTTTCAAACATTAATTGGAGTTCAACACGGTCATAAGCATGAATCTAAATTGGTGTGCATTTGCACTCAGCACCACCGAGTTCAATACTTTTTATATTCACGTTCTTTCACTTACAGCTGCAAAACCTTTGGGGTTTGTTTCTACAATGTTGGATTTCTAGAGACTAAGCTTTCTGCTCATAGTTCTTCACAACGACTCTAACTCAGTCAGACTGAATGGAGAGCGTCCGTGAACAGCAATTTCTAGGTTTCTCCCAATTTTCTGAATTTGATTAAGATTTCGATTTTGAGCCATTCTAACATGTGAAAACAATTTAATTTAAACCACCAATCCTCTGGCTGCTTGGCTCTGGTCTTTTTCTATTTTCAACTGAATAAAAAATAAATCACGATGCACTGTTTTGTGTTGGTGTATAATGTCTTAAAATTTGTGATAAAATACATAACAATTTACCACACACTCTGTAAGAAAAGGGAACTTTGTTCTCTTTCCCAGAGCTGGGCAAACAAAAAAGACATCATCCTTTTCTTGCATCATCCTTTCTCTGTTTGGGAGTTCTTGCTGCTGGTCCTTATTTGATGAACCAGTGAGAACTTCTCAATAGTTCCCATCTGAAGTATAAAATGTTGTGGCCAAATGGAACATTTTATTGTGGTTGTCACTGTGAACATTTTTTTTTTACTAATCAATCTAATCTGGAGCTTCTCAAGTCAAAGAAATTGCCGATTTAGTCAAATGAATCACATTTAAAGCTGGTCAGAATGACTTCAGAATAAATTCAACATACTGAGGTCCAACATCGAAGACGGGTAGTTACAGGCTCCATTATAAGCAATTAGATTGATTTCCCTTTGCCTTTGCTGCTGCTGGATTCTCAGCTTGGCTCGGCGGTGCCGGTAAGCACAGAAACAGCTGAAGAGGATCAGGACCGTCCACAGCAGCCAAAACCCTGTGGGAAGCAAGACAGCTCTGTAAATAAACAACGACTGGCAGCACGTTCGTCAATCAGTCACAGGAGGCCAAAAGGCAGGATCAATGTGTTTTGGCATCACATGTCCCTGTGATCGCAAGTGGTTATTAGTACAAAGCATAAACAAGACCCCTGAGGTTCAACAGTACTCTGAAAAAGTTATTTTCCCATAACCCCAATCATTTGTGAGCTCTGTGAAATCTGATGAAGCGTCTTTTACAACCTTCTGGAGGAATTTTGGTGAACTGTTAAAGGGTTAACTTCATCCTCCAGTATTGGAACTTTAAAGGCTACTCAAGAAAATCTGAAATTGCTGGTGTAGTTAAATAATTGTCCTGTGTATTGATGGCCAGACTTTAGCTGTCAAGGTAAAGCGAATTTAAATACCCGGGTAGCCAAAAACCATCACACTACCAAGACCTTGTCTGATAGATGATGCTGAATGTTGTGTAAGTTTTAAACTAAATGTAATAAAACCCACACGTTCTACTTTTGTCTCATCAGTCTGCAGAGTATTTCTGTAACTCTTGGGTATTATCAAAAAGTAGTTTTGGGTTTTAGAAAAGGCTTTGTTACCATTTGCAGGCTGACTGATGTCAGTGATTTAATTTTCTTTTAAATCAGAAGGTGTGCTGCTTTTTGAGGTCTTTGAGTCTACTTCATGTTGTCGGATTGGTTCGTTCCAAGTGATTTAATGATTCTTCTATGTGCTTGGCAGCAACCAGACCTGGGTGTTGCTAGTGAAATTGAACGAGTCCCAGTTAATTCATGAATTAAGGAGGCCGATTTTGAGATTTTTTTCTTCTATCACATTGAAAACTGCTCTTTGTATTTATTTTTTCGGTTATTTTTGCCTGATCCAAAAAATAAATTATGATCATAAATTGTGACAAAAAAGCAAAAACAAAATACATCTGTAAGGGTCAAATACATATATATATATATATATATATATAT
>CAEGAF010198724.1:0-13281 GCA_903067075.1 Micropoecilia bifurca | reverse complement strand
AGTTACACGTGTCGAAGCGTGTGACTCTGCTTTCGACTCATGTTTGATGCAGCAGCACATATTTATTGTCGAGTTTGGATGCCCTGGTTTTTTTTTGTTTGTTTGTTTTACAGGGCGACCTCTCTGTGGCGTAATTTCCCACTAACTGGCCTTTGTTCCAGTTTAAGTATGACTTGCTTACTGTTACCGGTGTTTGGTAAGTTATGACATCTGATATTGCAAAGAGCAGGGAAGTCCAGATGTGAAGTGTTTACATAGGAGGACAAAGTAAGGCGGGGGTCCAAGTGTAGTGTTCCTCCAGCAATAACAGTTTGTTGTGCTGTCTGATTTGGCAGAGACTTGTGTCTTGGGTTTTATATTGTAAAATGATTTAACGGGTTTTTCAATTCCAAATGTTGGTAAAATCATGGGTAATAAATTATGGATTTCCACCGCAACATTTCATAAAATGGAAGGTTTTAAAAGGTCAAACCAAATAAAAAAAATACAGCTAATTCTATTTTTGTGTCTTTGGATTGATTACATCACAAGAGACCCAAGAATCAAGCTGATAAGCGTTAGTAAACACTATTGCAAATTAGATACCTTGAACACAATCTTACAAACTTTCCATGTAACACAAAATTACAAGATTTTGCTGAAATTCCAGATGTGTTCTCAAATGTGGTATAAAGTTTTATAAGCATCTTTGAAGGAGGACTTTGATTTATAAGGCAGAAAGACGGAGAGAGGACAAAAGTACAAAAAATGCAAAAGGAAAGTAATCAGCATCATCCCATATGAGATATTACAGTTTTTGGTTTGGCTAATTATTTCCATCTTGTTGCCGTTTGTGTATCAATTTCAGAAGAGGAAATATAAATGCATCTAATATATAAAATAAATATATGTTATTGGCCATAACAGCAGTGTTGATATCATCCGAAAGTTTTTTACCAGTTCATAATCTCTTGATCAAAACAGTGGTTTAAGGGTAAAGGTCTACGCTCTACTCATGTTGAAAAGGAATTATGATTTGCGACCACAATAGATAACTGCTATCATTAAGTTATGGTGGGGCTTTTTTGGCTTGCGGATTGTGGGCTAAGAAAACCGCAGTCAATGAAAATCGGATGAATTATAACATTTTACATGCATTTTGAGTATTTTAGCATGACTGATTCTGGGATGTCATTTAAATGCTTTCAGAAGAAACAGGCTATTGCTTAGTGGTTAAGCGCATGGGTGAGAAATGCCTTGGAAGTTTGAAATACCAAGGTAAACTGAAGTCGTCCTCACAGTTCTAGTTGTTCTGACCTTTGTAATTAGTTCTTTAAATAACAATCAGGTGAGGCAATCTGGGGTAAGAAGCTACTTTCTCATAGGCGTAAATAGGTTCAAAAAGATCTTACATAGGAGACAAGACAACTTGCCTTTTTGTCTTTGTTTACAAGTATGAAATCATAACATGGGGGTAAAAACTGGAAGAATGTGAATTGACCCAAAGCTGTTTATTTTCCCTGTGTCAGCACAACTACACAATGACTAGCAAGTCCCATTTATTCTTGAAATCTTATTGAGAGGTGAATTGTGGACAAATTAAGTATTGATTTAAGTTTTGTCTTTATTTTTTTAGTTCTAGCAGCTTGTTGAAAAAGGTGCACCTTTAAGCTATGACACATTATTCCCAATCCCTGTATATATCATTATGATTCATCCCACTTTTCTTGCACGTTATTTTCCCCTCTTTCTCTCGTCTCCCTTTAGTCTTTCTATGTGTTTCTGTCCCTTGCTTGCAGCATTGCAGGAGGGATGCTGAGTAGCTGTGGGCCCTAACAGTGCATAACAAAGGCTCCTTTCTCTGCTGCCATGCAGAGTCCTGTCTCTGGGCTCCCTCCACAGGCCTATGCAAGCTCTAACAGCAGCAGCAGCAGCACTGGGTCCTATTGGGTGGAAACCTCCTCTCGGCTGTTTCTTTGGCACACTGAGTGCTCTCTGTTCCCGGACACATGTCTGTGCTGGTGCTCTCCTTGGCTCCCTTTGCATTCCAGGAGCCTCAGGCAGCTGAAAAGCTGCAGCAGCCTGCTGGCTGGCTGGCTGGCTGGCTGGCTGGCTGGCCGGCTGCTTGTGTTTCTGCTATCTGAAGTGGGGAGTTGCATAGTTTTTTCCCCGCAAGTGGCTGACTACAGACAGTTGTCTTGGCTTGTAAAATTTCCATTTCTTAAATCCTGAGGTCTGTTTTTTTTCTTTTGCTGATTGACACTTTCAATGTTTAGTTAATTACTGTGGATCTACATCGAAACGTAGTGGGACGGTAAAACTGGTACTGCCAGTTTTGATGGGTAGCTGCATGGCTGGTTGTGGCAGTTTATGCCAGTTTCTGGGAACATAGAAGAGATCAAATTGGAAATCAAACTGCTAACATTGGCAGTTTTTTCCCCCCCACATTCCAGTTACCAATTTACATTTCATATACTTAAGTCCTAACCACAGAGATTTGTTTAGTAATAAAACAAGGAAGTTGTTTTTTGTTTTCTGATGCACCCAAATGAAGTGCTGTATACTTTTAAAATCTATTTGAAATCCCTTCTTTTTGTCCTCTTTCTCAAATCTTACTAGTTGTTGTGTTCAGAAATTCTGGATTTCTAAGACATATTAAATGAGCTAATTTTGAGGATTACTTTGCAGTAAAGCTTGACACAAAATCCTCCATGAAGCAAAACATGTTGATGTTTAAAATAATACAACACATTTTAACATGATGCGTCATGTTCAGCATTGCTGTTGGTGTCTGAAAGGACATAAACCTGCTGCAGGTCAGGTTGACATCCAGACTTGAAGCATGCAGTCCCCCCCCCCTCTGTGAAACTGCTTGCTGGGATATTAATTAATTTATACCAGTAACATCCAGTCAGCAAATCTCAAGATCTGCAAACCTTTTTTTTTTGGACAAAGTGCCTTTGCACTGATTAGATAAGTGTTTCACGTGAAAGCAGAATAATTCTGCTTAAGTTTTGATTTTTCTGATGATCTGGCTGGTCAATACTTTCTATTAAGCTTTTTCCAAGAGCCCAGTCCGGCAGTGTGTTCAACCTTGGCCACAAAGTGCATCTTTTCTATCCTTGATGTTTCTCTCGAGTTTATAAAGAACATCTAAAATGGCGAAGCCTTTTTCTAACCCAAATGTGGTCTAATTACCGTTTGGACCAACAAGGAAATGTCGACGCATCAGATGGCACACTCAGGTCCCTCCTGTGTGCTTTTGACTACCTGCTCTTTGGCTGAACACGCTACCCAAATTGTCCTGCCAAAACTAATTTGCGTCACTCTCTCCCGCTAGCAGGCGCCACATGCAGGTATGCTTCTGTCCTGCTCATGCAGCGAGGGTATTGATGCTTGTGTGATCTTTCTGTGGAAGGGGATGATCAATCTAAATGTACAGAAGCAGATGACCTTCTGATGTGAAGACAAATTGAGTAGATAAATGGCACTGCTTTATACTAAAATAACTGCTGTGAGATGGAAACCACAAGCTTTGTCACCGTAGTCATGCACGCACTTTGTCATGCAGCTATTTTAGTTTTTGGACTATATATAAAACATTTTTACCCCAGTTGGACATCTAAGGAAGTTTTTTTTGTAGTTTTTTTTATTTTATTTTGGTAACTGTGTAATTCTGTACATGGTAGTCATACCACCACAATGACAATCACTGCTCTCAAAATATATTCCCATTTGTAATGCTTTGGTACTCCAGTCATAAAAAAATGTGATTTGTATCTCTAATATGCACACAGCAACTGCATTTAATCATATTTTCAAAGTTATTGATGATTGTTGATACTTTTTGAACAAGCTGTGGAGAAAAAATGACAGTTTTAGGGGTTTGTAAACATAATTAATTGGAATTTATCATGACAATATCAAAACAAAATATTATCATAAGAAATTTATCACAAAAAAGATAGAAATGTTATATGTGTCCACCCCAACAAGGCAGTTTAAAGTGCTAAAACATTTTAAACAATTATTAAACAAAGCGTAAACATTACGGAACAAGTCATAAAGATCGAAAACAATCATCATCAAATATATTGATCAGTGTTCCAGTTATTAATAATCAGGGGCAACTCTGAACAGGTGGGTTTTTTTTAGCCTTGATTTAAATAAACTCTGTGTTTCGGTTGCTTTTCAGTTTTCTGGAAGCATTTTAACTCGTTTGCATTACAATCTTGCAGATCCTATGAATATGATTGACAACTCTAATACACAGTACTAATACAGAGTATCCTCTTTAAGCTGCGTCACAAAACCTTGAATAGCAACTATTTGCAACAAGGAAGGCTTGTAACTTTTTACTTTATTGCCATATTCTCCCCTTCAAGCAGGTGTTTGCTGCCGGCTGTCTGGATTTGTTCACCAGTTGTTGTTGTCATTTTCCAAGCCATCCAGTAGCTCTTTTCTGTAAGGAATTGGAGCGCTTTGATCACCCCTCCAGCCCTGAAGCTCAGCAACTGCAGTGAAAACTGGCCTCTGCACCTGGATGATTTGTTGCCACATTCACCTCGAAGTGATCGGGATCCGATTGATATCCGTTACTGCTGGATCCTTTGAAGCAGGGCTGAATGACAGTTCAACATTTCACACTTGCAGTCCAAAGCTAGGCATTAGCTGGTGTTATGACCTATGGGAATGGTGAAAACATGCCATTAATGTTGGCATGAACGCTTCAGCTTTTTGGAATGCTAATGGGCTCCTTTCCCTCTCTGGAGAACCGTTTACCTGCTGGCATGCATGTTCTCCAGAAAATGTGGCTCCTGGATCTTCATACAAATCCTGCTTTTAATGATTTTAACTCATTTCACCATGTGGGTTTTATCAGTTGGCTGTTTTTTTGTGTTGTTTTATAAGATTTGATTTTGTGTCCAGCATTGCTTTAATTAGTGTTTTCCACATCTGGATTAGTACGGAGAAGCAAAACAGTTTGGGGGGAAAACAAAAAATTATTTTCAGACTTAATTACCTTTTCAACTGTCTAAATGAAATATGTCAGAGATTCAAATTAGCCTTGTGTTCTTCATTTTCTATGCAGATTTGTTTCAAACTAACCCGTACAGAAAATGGATAATCAAAGTCTGAAAAAAATCATTGAAACAAAAACAAAAGTGAAACTTTGTAGATTGATAAAAAATGGTTTATAAAGGCTGTAAAAGATACCAGGAGCCAAGCAATGGCCCACATTTCTGAATGAACATTTCCTTGTTTCATGCACTAAACTGTGCTGCAGCACCGGCCTGCAGCACCGTGTACAGAACAGACACTACCAAGCACTTTTTAACATAACACTTTAAAGTCTCTGCTGAAAACATCGTTTGAATTTGTAATGAACATTTATTAATTCCTCCCTTTTTACTGTAATAGTATTAAACTATATGAATTATACATTTTGAATAGAATCGTGATTAGTTATGACAATGCTATAATCAAACCTAACTTTCTGAACAGCATTTTTTTGTTGTTGAATGTGATGCACATTCAGATTTTCCCACCCCCTCCATCTGCCTTTTGCCACCTTATTAGCGTCTCTGATCTGTGTTGTTGTTACGTCACATACAACATAGTGTACTTGAGGGCTTATGCAGATAGATGCTGTGCCAAGTCAGAGATTAGGGATTGAAGCAAGATGAGAAGACGACTCGGGTCGATGGGCTGTTGCTGGTGTCACTGATTGTAAAACTCATAGGGGAGGAATACACTTATCCATAAAGTTGTGGGTTTTACCAGGCTAAATAAATATTGAACCGCAGGCATGGAGTTCTCTCTGACACGTTTGGTTTGTCAACCAATCTATGTAGCCGCCTCTCATTATACCCGTCTTTCTGCCTGTTGCTTCTGGTTATGTAATCCCGGCTTGAACGTTGATGGTAATCCACGCTCTTCCTCTTCCTCTCCCCACGCTCCCCTTCCTGTCAATGTGGCTCGGACAGGTTAAGCATAGAGGACTCTGGCTGGCTGTCGGGGGGGAAAAGATGTGCGATGGAATGGTAGCGTTTCCGACGAGAGCCCCGTCCTCCTCCTCTGTAGCCCACAGACTGGCTGCCTCTGCACTTCTCCTCTTCATCCTGCTCCCTCGTGGTCATGCATCAGGTAAGTCCGACCCACAAACACTTTCTTTCTTTCTGTTTTTGTCAGTGTTCGCACACGGCACACGCAGAATAAACCGCCATCTTTGACCATCTGTTGTGAATTGATTGAGGGATTTTCACCTTGTCAGATTAAATGGTCTTTCTCCGCCCTCTGGGTCATTCAGGTTGCTTAGGATTTCATTCTTGTGCTGCGTGAATTCATTCGCTGTCCCAACGAGGCACAACGATTTTCCTTTAGCATCAAGTCAAATGGGGAGATAACGTCATACTCCGACCCTGAAGTTTGATTCAAACACAACACTTACTGTCTATTCAGAGATTCAGGACATCTGACTAGCTTTAAATATTATCTTAGGTCCTCTTTTGTCATTCAAGGAGATCAAATACTATGTTTTAATTTGAAATATTATGTTGGGAAATTTGTCATGTATGAAAGTTGAAGTTAACAGTTCCAGTTTCTAATACACCAGTGTTTCACTTCTTCACTGAAGACCCAGTTTACTCTCTTTGACCTGTGAGGCCTCCTTGCATGTATCATCCACAGACATTCACGTGCACAGGCCACACATCACAAGCTTGTGAAATGTGCCAGATGTCCTTGCCACTGAGAGCCACAGTGCCTGTGGGAATATGTGAGGGTTGTTTTTGTGAAGCCCTGACACATAGATGGGGCTCAGTTTGTCATTTTTTAAAATTGTTTTAAGTGATTAGTTGTTATGGGAAGAAGACAAGGCAACATTAAGAAATAAAACAATCAGAGACGAGCCTCTGAGCAAAGAAGGGAGGGAGGTGCTGATCCGAACGAAGCGCATCGTCCCGTTCTGTCTTATGTAACACATGATTCATGTAAAGGCCAAAGGGGCTGTCAGTGTGCTTACTTTCTGCTTTCAGCATGCTGGCATGTTTTCTTTCGATTATCTAAAATGTGCCTTTTGATCCAGAACTCCAGTAAGGTGATTCCTCGTTTTGCTGACACTTTTCTGTCTTTAAGAGAACACAATGTCCCCATTGGTCTCTGAGCTGTAGTATCTCATCTAAAGATGTAAACGAGGTTTGGACATAGTCCGTGCAGCTGGCCAGATATATGTGATGTTGCACACACTGATATTGCAACAATGATTGCTGTTGGATATGTTGTGCAGCTTTAATTTCTAGAATAATTTCCCATTGTAGCTGCAGCTAATATTAGGCCTGCACCAATCAGAATTGTTTTGCCCAGTCTGACTTCTTATTAAAATAAATGCCCTAAAGGAAAGCCATTCGTTTCTAAAGATGTATGAGATACGGTTCATACAGCTCCTTGTTTTGTTTGGGTTGTGATTTACTGCAGTGTTGGTGTTTGCTTTTATTTATATCCACCATTTTTCCTCAAATTACATTTTGGTAGAGTTGTAACTTTAATGCAAATGCAGGAAAAAAAAAAGAATCTCAGTTTGAGTGTGATATGCCAAGCTGTTTATCGAGCCAGAGGTCAGTTTGATTAAAGAAAAGACATATTGTTCATAAAATAATGTGTATGGACTATAATGGTTCCCTAGGGGTGTATATTACATATAAATATAGGGATTGGGAATCTGCTAAAAATCATTTAAAAATAACTTCATCAGTTTTTCTTCCGTCATATCAGCAGATAAAATACAGATTTTAAGCATTTTGGAAAGTAAAAAATAAAAAAATAACTTTTTTATATGAATGTATTACAAGAAACCTTTACATTTTATTATGAGAAGAATGAACAAAATGTCAAAGTAACTTCAATGAGCAAGATGCATGCCAGCTTCAAAAGCATTAGAAATACATACTGCAGCATTCATGATGTGAAAGTATGAAATTGAATTCCTAATCAGACATATTATCATACTGCCCAGGCTTTAAAGTGGCCATTAGTCGTTTCAATCACCAACCTCTCTCTCCCTCCGTCTCAGCATACATAATTTACATAGGTAATCCCTCGACACGTCCCATGGATGGTGAGTGAATATGAAATTTCATCACCACTAGCTGCTCTGATACATGGATGAATAAAAAGCAGTTGGCTGTTTCAATGTTGTGGCATTTTTTCCCTGCAAGGAATTTCTTTTTATCGACAGGAGAGTTGAGTATTAATTTCTTTCGGTCATAATTTTGCTCAATTTTGTTTAAAACCAGAGTCTCTAAGTTTATTCCATATTTTTAAAAAAAGTTTTCCTTCTCTGTTGGGAAGAAGTGGAGCCAAGATATTTTTAGAATCGATCGTTTCAAGCCTCGTCTTTTTATCCGTCCAATTGTTCGTTGTGATGAAGTTACCGGCAGCGTATTTCCTGAATTAGCGCAGATGACTTTCCTGGGATTCACGTTTGCGATCGTTGCTCAGTGGTTATGTTTACGTTTTGGATGTTTTGGATGTAAACATATCAGATGTAGTCACCTTCGGAAAAAAGCAAAGTGTCCCTAGAAACACAGCTTTAACAAACAAGCATTTGCTGGGAAGAGCCCCTAGCTTTCATCCTGCAGGATTTTCAAGAAATTACGTGGATGTTGCTTGTTTCTTAACATTTATAGAGTATATACTTAGAGTATATCTGACATCTCCGCTGAAGTTGGCTCCCTGGAGCTCCGTTCCTAATATGGTGTCAATTTCTTACAGTAAGCCTTTGTGGCATGTTTCTGAGGAAGTACGCCCAGACAGTGAGTCAGAGCTGGAAGAGTAAAAGATGGGAACTCTGAGCCTCAAGGGTCTATTCCCATGATTTGCACAGCATGTTTTCAGCTATGACATTGTTCCATCTGGTGAGAAGTGGGAAATAAAAGGTTCAAACCGTCCGTCTGTAAGCAGTTAAAGAGATAAGTATTGGCTTCTGAAACCCATTGTTCTGACGTCGATCTAAAGTCGGGCATGAACAGAAATCTCCCATAAACGAGCCTGCTGTGTTTCCCCTATGCTGGCGACGTTGATATGTTAGTTCGTGAGAACGGGAAGTGGAATAACAAAAGAAATCCTAGGAAGAAGAACATAGCTGAGGGAGAGAGAGAGGGAGGAGAGAGGGTGGGAGTGGAAAACTGCCTTTTGCATTTCTTTGGCTCTTTGTTTTTGATAGACGGAGTTGTGAAAGATGAACAAATATTTCTCAGCCTCATGAAAGGCTATTGCATGAACAGATTCTTCTGTCCGCTCATGAATCAATGTGTTGAGCTGTCGCCACTATTCAAGTCAAGTTTATCTCTGAAGCAGATTTCAGCAACAAGGCAGTTCAAACCAGCAGTAAACGTTACATTGAATCAAATACTTTCATCAAAATCACCAAGCAAATACAAATCAAATATGTTGATTCCACTTATAGCTCTAAAGAGGTTGGGTTTTGCCTTGATTTAAGGAAATATTATGCGTGGAGTATAGAAACTGAATGCTGCTTCTCCGTGTTTGGTTCTGGTTGCAGAGGAGACTAGAACCAGAAAACCTGAGTGGCCTGGAATGCGACAGGCGATACAGACTTAAAGTTTTACCTCAGTATTTTGAGATACTGTTGTAGCTGTGAATGCACCAATATGAAAATTTGGGCCGATATTCATATCCGAAATTGATATTTGTGTTTTGTTCGATAACTGATATTTGCAGATATTTTTATACATTTCTCCACTGTTTTGACACCTTGGAAGGATAAAAATGGCCAAAACAAACTGTACAGTTCAGTTTCTTTTAAACTGTACCAGACTGCATGTTTGCTTTCATTGAACAAACAGTGGAGAAAATAATAAAACTATCAATCCTAGACAGTTTTTAGTTTTTTTTAAACATCATCAGTTGGTCTTTATTGTGACAGCAAAAATTCTTATGATAAGAAATTGATCATGACTAACGCTACGATAAATGCTCACCCCTAGTCTGGAAGTTTGATACAATAACCACAGATTGTTAATATATTTTGGTGCCTTCTGTTAGTTTCTGTTGCAAACTAACAGAAGTATTTTAAAGTCCATTCTCCGAGCGACAGGGAGCCAGTGGAAGGAGTTTATATGAATTAGTTTTCTTGAAGATTGGTCATAGAGACAGGGCTTGATGGCTCTTCTGTCTCCGCAGCAGAGCAAAGCCTCACTGACCACAGAGGAAAATATCTGACTGTGCCAGGGCCACCTTCTGGGATCTCCAGCGGTCTTTAAAGTATGTTGCTTCATGCACCAAGAGAATGATCTGCACATGCATCAAAAACTAAGCGTGTCATTTCGGTTACCAGTGTTTGTAGTAACACTACGGCTTGGGGATGTGGGGACTAATGTTTCCAGTGCAAGTGTTCGTTCGGGACGATTCCCTTAAGTCCTATTAGCAAGGCACTTTGCAGACAGGCAGGAGTAAAGCAATGCATTGACTTCTCCCTCCTCTCTGAAATCCGAGAACAAACAGTGCATTTAGAGGATATTGGAGGCCACGGTAAGCTGCATCGCCAGTCAGCATTTAGATCTGCTAACTCACCGTTTCTGTTGTGACAGAGCAAATTGTGCGCTGTGCCAGGTCCCTTTTCTACCATCCGTCTCTCTGTTTTCCTCCATTTCTCAAAAGGTCTCAGCCATTAGCCAGGTGACACGGAGGCCCATTAAGAGCAGCCCGCTCAAATCCATCAGCTTTTCCCTTTCATTACCTGTGTGTTTATCACTCGAGCCATCAATCTTTGCTCTCACCCTGTGCCATTTAGCAGTTTCGCCCAGCCAATCAGGACCTAAGGGCAAACTTTAGACGGGTCACCAAGCAAGGAAAAACAGATGCTGCAGTGCGGACAGGTGACGCAGGGGCATTTCATTCACTTTAAAGTGTTGTTTGGATTGTTCTAATATTAGAGAAGATCACAGATGGTCGGGATTATTGTTGGCCACACGGTGCCACCGCACAGCGTGGCAACACAAGGCTTATTGGAGACTACAATTTGTACTGCTTTGACTCTTGTTGCTTTCTACCATTTGCATCGTTCACATTGTGCTGATTACTATTTAACAGAGTTGCAACTAACAGTTATTGTAGTAATTGATTAATCTACTGGTGAAAAAATTGGCACTTTTTACAGATTTTTCATTTGACCACTTATTGGAAATGCATTAAAAGATGCAAATAATTCAATTCATTTTTTTAAAATAAGAAAACAATTTTATTCCCTAAGATGCAACACCATTCCTTTAGCAAATATTTACTGGGTGAAGTGGAAACTATACCACTTTAGGAGTATCTGAAGACTTCATCTTAATTGGCTTCATTACTGCTCAATGTATATATTTTCTTTTTCACCAAATGGCATTTTTTGTGTGTTAAAGACTACAATTACTAGATTAGTTGTGGTTTATTTCAATGATCGATTAATCACAATGAATCATTTCAACTCTACTGTTTTAGCTCGTTGGAAATATGAGGAACATGGAAATACACCTGTGACACCTGCTGTACTGTAAATGTTAATGAATTTCCAACCAGGAAGTGATGGCACTAGATACAGCGCTGTAAAATGGTGCTCACACACAAGGGTTACTGTGTGAGCAGTTCTAACAGAGCCGTTGTTTCCTCTCCACCCAGCTTACTTATTAAATAATAATAATAACTCTATAACTAAACATCCTGCTAGTAGAAATTATTTGATTGTAAACTCAATCTGGTCATCTTTATTGCAGCCCAGATAAGCAGTCTCTTCTCTGCAAACTTTGACCTCGGTAAATACATCTTTTTCTACCATATTTAGGAAACTGAACTGTGATATAATTTCTACCGTCCAGTCATGCATCAGGTGTCGGCATCTCTTGCAGCCAGGAAACCAAAGAAAGCGCTGCATATTTCATTGGCTTACAATGTGTACAGCTTAAAATGATGAACAGAAAATTGGGTAACGCTTTATTTGAAGGGGTTTTGCGACACGACACTGTCAAAAACATGACGTAACATCTGTCATGAACATAAAGGAGTCTTTATGAAAGTTTATGACAGTTGTCATGAAGTGTCGTTTGGTAAATAATGACACTTTTAATGCAAAGTTGCATTGAAAGTCCATTAAAAATGCCAACTTTGCATGATTTTGTAAATTGTGATAATTTAATGCAAAGTTGGCATTTTAATGGACTTTCAATGCAACTTTCCATTAAAAGTGTCATTATTTACCGAATGAAACTTCATGACAACTGTCATAAACATTCCTAAAGACTCCTTTATGTTCATGACAGGTGTTATGTCATGTTTTTGACAGTGTCATGTCAGTCTTAGCAAAACCACTTCAAATAAAGTGTTAGAGAAAATTGTTATTATTGCACACGCTGATATTTGAGTGCTGATGCATTGTGGCGCCCTTACTAGGACGTTCATGTGGCGTGACTTGACACTGGCCCACATTAGGGAGCCAATGTAATATGTCGCCTTGAAAATAAAAAGATTCTTCAGAACTGACACTTTATTCATCTTTCTATTCTCTCTTTTTTTTTGGTTGTTGTTTGTTTGCCACGTCTAATTTTTAGCGATTATTTATGAGTGCTATTGTAGCTTTGTTTTCATTTCAAAAATGGAGCTTTGTGTGTTGAAGCTGTGGTCTGAGATCAATTGTTTGAATTTGACAATGATTTCGAGGAAACAATAAAGCCAAGCAGCGGAGAGACGGTTTGTAAATGTTTTTTCTGGGAAGCGAGTGCTGTTGTCTGGAGCAGCATGCAGTCGTAATGATTTCCAAAGGGTCTCATCGAAGGGACCAACCCGCTGAGCAGAGGACATCTCAAACTAATGAGCTGCTAAATATATCCCCCAGCCTCTCCTGTCTTCTGCTGCTTTTACTTCACTTTCTTTATTTTTGCTTACGCCGAAACAGTCGCTCCTATTCTTGAATTTTTTCTGGTATCCTTGTATTGTTATTTCAACAGAACTGAAAGGGGTTTTTAACATTGAGGTGAAATTTCACGCTATTAATTGACAAGTTAAGCCTCTGGAATGTCACTAAATTATACTATAAATATCGATATTTTGAGATTGGATTTCAGGTCTGCTTTAAGTACCCCGTGTCATTTCTCTCTCGGTTCTTGTAGCTTTTCTCTCCTCTCCTGTCTCACCTCCTCCTTGGTGTTTGCTTGTGTGTGTGTGTGTGTGTGTGTGTGTGTGTGTGTGTGTGTGTGTTAGAGAGTGTGAGAGTGAGTGTGTGTGTGTGTGTTAGTGACTTTTTGTGTG
>CAEGAF010198712.1:0-10249 GCA_903067075.1 Micropoecilia bifurca | reverse complement strand
TGCAATTTTTATGTCTTTGTGTCATGAGGTAGATCTCAGGCGGCTGGTGAGAGAAAAAGTAGATCTTGCTCTCAAAATGTTTGAGCACCCTGGTAATCCATCCGCCTCTACGTCCGTCCATCCATTTTCTTACACCCTTGTCCCTTAATGGAGTCAGGAGGGTTGCTGGTGTCTATCTCCAGCTAACGTTCCGGGCGAGAGGCGGCGTCACCCTGGACAGGGCAACACAGAAAGACAGACAGGACACACAACCACACACACACACTCACACCAAGGGAGAATTTAGAGAAACCAATTAACCTCAGTCATGTTTTTGGACTGTGGGAGGAAGCTGGATGAAACCCACGCATGCACAGGGTGGATGGATACAATGTTCCCTCTAATTTTTCATGTGTCTGGGCTACACAAAAGCTCACTGAGGACCACTGTGAGCAACATCAGATGTGCACGCAGTAACCTTTTAATATAAGCGATTTGGCCCACTTAAAATGAAAGACAAAAATCTTGTTGGTGTTCATGAGATGTGTAGTATGTTATGTGTGTTATGAGAGTAAGAGTATAAGAGTCCTGCTTTGGCCATGTGAAGAGTTGCTTTGCCTGGATGTGGTCCAGTTGTGGCCTGGCTGAGATTCCTGTTCTGGAAGAAATGAGGCATATACACCTTTCAGACATAGCATTTCGTTCACATTAAAACAGTCACATTTTGCTCAATGACATGTGCTGTAGCTTGTGATAAAGTGTAAATTCCTGTAACCCTTTGTAAAATGTCACTAGAATAATCACAAATTTGACTTTAATTTTACCTTATTTTTCACGTCTGTCCTTCTCACTTCTCCAGTGGCTGTACACTTTGTCGAGGTTCATGGCTTCATCTGCATCTTGCTTTGACTTTATGCGCATCAGCTGGTCCAAATGTGCCACTTCAAGATGATTTCTGGATGCTGTTTTGATATGATTCATTAAACTAAATCCTCTTTCACAATCTGCACTGGAAGCTTGAAATGTAGCACCAATATCGACAAGCTGTAGATCTCCTTTAGCTCCTCACATCGAGGTGCTAAACACCTTTTATGGAATATTGCCATGGAAGTTATGATTAGTTAGAAAGTAATGTTCCAATTACTTCTATGTTGGGTTTTTCTTGTGTTTTTTGTTCCTTTTTTTCCCACTACCAGAGTTTTACCGCAGTTCAATTTAAGACATTTGTTGAAGTTGCCGCCCTGAATGAGAATCTTGCCACCCGTTTCCACCCCAGCAGATATAAATTCAATAAATAGTTATGGCAAATCGGACATTGAGCGCATGAATCTCTTTTTTCCGATAACGTTGAATGCAACACAATGCAATTCGACACCCACGGCTAAGTAGCGGGAATTGCGAGAGAAGGACAGAGCGCGAGGCAGCAGCATTAATGGATATATTACTGGACTGGACATTACGTGACTTATCGTGCGCCACTGCTGTCCATTGAGTCAGGAATATCAGTTCTTACGCAAAGAATCTGAAAAAAACGACGCAATAGCGTTAATTCAACCCTATGACAGCCATAGATAACAAGGTTGAATGGTTTCACATTTAACAGGTGAGGAAAAAGTTTTAATTTAGAGAAAATATTGAGAAGGTGAGCAATGAGCCAGGGAGGGAGGAATGGTTTCAAGTCGCTTAAATGTCTGATTATAAACGCAGAGAGTGGCCCTCGCCTGTTGAGAAAGGTGTATTGTTCTGCCCCAGGCTGGGAGTTGGAGTTGGAGGTGTCTTGATTGGTTTTGGAAAGTTGTGTTGTTGGTTTCTTTGTGTTTTATTTTGAAGGAGAATTTTGAGATAGCAGTGCATTGTGGGTAGCAGAGGCAGTTGCAGTTTGGAATACTTGTTCACAGAGAGTAAGCATCATCTAAAGCGAGCTTGAGATCCAAATGCTCTAGCTCTAAGCATTCATCCTACAAGTCATCCTCTAAGTCCAGCGTATTAGAAGCAGCCATCTTTGCACAAGCCTCTGCTGAAGCCACAAATGCTAAAGCTTCCTACAGTAAAAACAATTGGAAATTAAAAAGCAACAAGCAAATCTAGAGCTGGATTTTAAGATGCTGGAGATAGAAAAGGAAGCTGCAGCTGCTACGGCGAGAGCAGAGGTTCTAGAAGCTGCCGCAGCTGCTGGACAAGACAAAGAAGACAGTGTAAAGAGTGCAGTCCCACCACAAGTCGTCAGACAACGAACCGTGGAGTATGTGCAACACCAAGACCAGTTAAGATCACATTCGTCTAAAGAGGAAATGCCTCTGGTCGAACCAGCATTGAAAGCCTCATCATTCGGGCCAAGGAGATCTGGTCAAACTCCCTCTTCACCGGTGGTCATGAAAATGTATGGAAAAGATGAACCTTTTGACACCAAGAGACTGTCAGGCCCAACAGTTACCATGATCCCCATCAGAATTACCAACCTATGACTGACTTTGCTAAGTTCCTTGCACGTAGAGAGTTAATCACAACGGGGCTCTTTAAGTTCGATGACACCCCTGAAAATTTCAGAGCATGGAAGTCATCATTTTTGAATGCAACTGAAGACATAGACCTCACATATAGTCAAGAGTTGGATCTCCTAGTGAAATGGCTCGGTAAAGAGTCCTCAGAGCATGTCAAGAGAATCAGAGCTGTTTATACCACTAACCCCAAAGCTGCCCTTCATTTAGCATGGGACAGGTTAGAAGAATGTTACGCTACACCAGAAGTAGTAGAAAATGCTTGTAAGGTGAGGGAAGAAAACAGTTTCCCTCACCTTACAAATAGAGACAATGTAAAACTTAGGGAACTAGGAGACTTACTCCTAGAGCTGGAGGTTGCGAAAAACGAATCTTATCTTCCAGGCCTCACTTACCTTGACACACCATGAGGTGTTAAGCCCATAGCGGAAAGGCTACCTCCAAGTCTGCAAGATAAATGGCTTCACGCAGGTTCAAAATACAAACAAAAATATCAAGTAACATTCCCTCCCTTCTCATATTTTGTGAAGTTTGTCCAAGAGGAGGCAAAAGCAAGAAACGATCCAAGTTTTGTGACATGCAGCAACCAACCTTTCAACAGAGGTGAGAGACCATCATTTAAACAAACTGGCTACAAATGTCCTCTAACTGTAAACAGAACAGAGGTCAGCACAACCACTCTTCCTAGTACAAAAGAGGAGGATCTTACCCGTTACTGCCCAGTCCACAGAAAATCCCATCCACTAGCAAAATGTAGAGCTTTCCGAATCAAACCAATTCAAGAAAGACGAAAGATACTCAGAGAACACAGACGGTGTTTTCGTTGTTCTCCTACGCACACAATAAAGGACTGTGATATGAACGTCAGTTGTGAGGAGTGCAAAAGTGAAAAACATTGCTCTGCCATGCACCCTGATGCGATTCAACAACCCCAGCCAGATAGCACACCTGAACCAGAGCCTCAGCTCCAAGACAACACGCCACCTGAGGTAACGTCACGGTGCACTTGAGATCTGCGGTAAAGGCTGTCCCCCACGTTCTTGCTCTAAGGTATGCCTAGTTCGAGTGTTCCCTAAAGGTCAACCAGAACGCTCTGTCAAGATGTATGTGATCCTTGACGATCAGAGCAATTGCTCACTGGCTCGTCCTGAATTCTTTGAGCTATTTGGCATCCATGAAAGTCATCTGACATACCCCTTGAGAACATGTGCTGGTCTAAATGAAATGTGTGGCAGGAAAGCAGTCGGGTTCCAAATAGAGCCAGTAGGTGGAGGCCCATAAACCTCCCTCCTCTCATTGAATGTGATGAGGTAGTATTTAATAGAAATGAAATACCTACGCCTGAAGTTGCTCTGGCCCATGCTCATTTGAAACACCTCACTCCTCTCATACCAAAGTATGATCCAGATGCTGAACTTATCCAAAGCAACATGACTTTATATAAAAAAGTAAATACTTTGTTTTGTGTTGCTAACATCAATGCAATAACCAGCAGTAAGTCTTTTACATCACTGTGGAGGAGTTTTCTCCCACTGTTTGCCAAATTGTTTTAATTCAGCCGTATTTGAGAGTTTATCCAAGTATGATTGACCTGTTTATGGTAATATCTCAGACTGATTTAAGTCCAGACTTTGAGTAGGCCATTTCAAAACAATGACCCATCAAGCGGGTAATAATGTGCTGCTATAATTTGAACTCTGTCCTGTTATATAAAGTGGTTTTTGAGTAAAGTCATCCTATATGTGTAAGTGTTGTTTTTTTAGTAAAATTATGAAGCACTGACCACTGACGAGTACTGAAGCAGCAGTGTACCACACAACCACTAGATGGCGTTAAAGTGACACTAAACTGCCAAATCACACTCCAGTCCCAAAGAGCAGAATAGAATAAAAAAAATAAAAAATTATGCTAATCCAGGCAATAGTTTTTGCTCCACAGAGCGGAAACCATTTACACTTTTTATTTGGATGATATGGGAGAACCTGGTTGAATTTTGATTAGCAACCCTTGAGCTATTTATTATTATCATCTTTAAAACAATGACGACAAAGCAGATTGCTGCACAAACATGCACTAAATTCATACAACAAGGTGTTTGATGGCATTTCTGTTTTTATTAAAAGATTTTAAAGAACATAGACAAGGAGCAACTAAACACCACTGGAGGAAAGGATGCCTGGCTTATTCTTATCACTGCAACAAGTTAAAGGCTGATGTTAAATTAAGAAATGTCCTATCTGGATATTTCTGTGTATATTGGAAGACTTGAAGGAGTCCCAAGTTACTTATATCTGGTTAAAACATCAAACTGGCACTGATTGAACAACATTGTTTTTGTGCCTCAGCATGGGGTGTACAAATGTATTTTAGTCATATGACATTGGATGATCACCTAGCTCTTGAAATATCTAAATAAAGACTTTGTGTAGGGGTTTCTGTGAATCTCAGAGCACTAGCAGCAGATCTCCACAGCAGGCAGATGGCCTTGTCTCCAAACCCCGCCTTCAGTCTTTTGTCCTCAGGGAATCTGTCTCTTGGCTGTTCACAGAAACACCTTTTTTTTACCCCCCAATCGTCACTAGGGGGCGCAGTGAAGCCCATTTGAAAGTGAGGCCTAGTTTTCATTGCAACAAGCCTTTTCTATTATTGCATGCTGCAGCAAGAGAGGCCAGATAGTTTCTGCTCAGATGTTCTCGTTTCTCTCAGTAAGCACAGCGGCGCAGGGAAGGGAAAAAAATGCAATAAAGACCCCTGACCACCTCCACCCACACGCATACTGTTATACCTGAAACTACAGACACACTCAGCTGGAGGAGGAAGGGTGGAAACGGGGGAGGATGAGTGAAAGAATCAACAGTGCAGTGTGGAGAGGTGCAGAGCAGAGCGGATGAAGACGGGAATGAGCTCAGAATTGCCTAGACTGGGCGTCTACAAGCCTCATAAGAAGAGATTTGCCCTCAGGACTGAAACATTAAATCAACTTTGATCAGTTGTGTTTAATTTGTTGCATCTTGCAAAACTATTCATGCATTTGGTCATGTTGCACTCAAACCTCAGTGTGTTTTTCTTAGATTTTATGTAGCAGAGCCACTGTGAAAAAAGGAGACTTTTATCGCAAATAAAAACGCAAAAAGTGTTTAAAGTACAGGGGAACCAAATTGCTCTGAGACGTCACTCAAAGTCCAACCGTGTGTTATTTACTATCAGTGTAAATATACATGTTTCATGAAGACTTCAGATGTTTGCTTTGCTATATTTCTCCAGAGCGATACGCCACGGGTTGGTACAGTTTGGTAAGTTATCTATTTCGTGTACGATCTCCTTCGGTTGTAGATCCATAGGACAACGGTACAGTTAGGGAGAAGTTACTGGCTTCACACAACAAAGTCCATTGATTGGGGGACAGAAACACACACTAGCAGGATGCAACATTAGGCCTTTAGGTTTAACCCTGCATCCCAGTGAGAGTCCAACTGGTGGTGTGCATTTGATTCTCACCAGGTTGCATTTGTTGACTGTGCAAAGTTTCATGTTTACATCACATTGTGAGCAATTATTGCCATATTTTATGCGGATGAAGACGCTCATTCCTGTCTTCAAGTAAAGAGATGCAAATTAGCTTTTGTCATAATCTGAACACATTAAATGGTGACATTTGTGTTTAAGTTGTACTTTGTCCCTTTTTAATCAAATTTCAATATCAAACTGATCAATTTATGATCATATTTTTGTTTAAAAAAATGACCGTTTAAATTATTATTTACTTGAACTCATATTACTCAGGTCTAGTTACTCGGCTGCCTTAATTTATTAGAGGAGGATCAAAGGGCACATCACTGTGATTGGTAATCCTGGTTATAGTGACCCAACCGAAACCCCCGCAAGGCCAAAATATGCAAATATTCCTCCAAATTCTGTCATTGTAAAGCTGAACAGGAAGCTAATCTGTGAAGCTAATGACCATTAGTCTGTGTCCTGAATTTAATGAAGAGCTTTCTTCATTTCAGGATTTCATGACAACAGGAAGAGTTTTTTCTATTCAGTCTGATTCTAGGATGGATGGATGGATGGATGAATGGATGGATGGATGGATAGATAGATGGATGGAGGAATGAGTTGTGTAAAAATGTGGAGAGGAATGCAAAGGAAAACAGACGTTTTCCTCACGAGGAGCAGACTAACAGACCAGCGAGGAGAAGGAAGGAGACAGGTGGAGAGCTAAGGAGGTGTTGGAAAAGAGAGGATGGGCGGAACGCCGAGCTACAAGAGAGGATGAAGAAGAGGAGGAGGAAGACTGGTGGATGAAAGGAGGGAGCTAAGAGGGTGGTGAGAGGGAGATATATAACAGTTGTTCATTAGTGAAGATATGTTAGGGACCGGAGAGACGGTGGACTAATGAGAAGGGAGACGAGGAGAGGAGAGAAGGTGCAAAGGGTGAAAATGAGACTGAAGAGGGAGGAAGAGGAGCAGGGGAGGGGAGTGGTGGGGTGGGGTGGGAGGTGGGTGGAGGAGAAGGGGTGGTGAGGTGGTGGAAGTGAGCGAGGCGAAACTGGCTGGGGGAGGGGAAGGGAAGAATTTGCACGTACGCACACCACACAAACACACACTGTTGAAACTGCGAGGAAAGAGGAAGAGGAGAACGCAGAAGAGTGAGATGATGAGGGCAGGAAAGACACAGGAGGAAGAGGAGGAAGATTTAGAGAAGGTGGTTCGGTAGGGACGTGAAAAAAGGTGAGGTTATGAAGGGAACAGAACAGATGAAAGAGGAGGAGGGGGGGAGGAATTAGGGCATGGAGGAGAGGAGGAAGAGAGAAAGTTACAGAAGCAAAAAGACCGACGAAACTGGAAGGTGAATCAATCAAATGAAGGAGGAAGCAGGAGCGCCGAGGAGGAGGAAGAGGAAGGGGGGGGTGGAGGGCAAGGAAGATCATGGAGGAGATGGTGATGAGCTGGGATGAGGAAGAAGAGGAGGTGGAGGAGTCTGTAACAGTCTGCTGCATGTCAACAAGTAACCCTTGTGAGGGTCACAGCAGGTTGTTGCAGCAGCTGTCCATAAAAACACTCTATATTCTGCTCTCTCACACACACACACGCACACAGATGCAAGGCCGGGACTCGTCTTAAGCTTTTGACATTTTAAATGAAAAGAGTAATAAAATGGAGAAGTCTGACTCTGTGCAACTGAGTCACAGCAAGTTCAAGCACAAAGTCACGCATGCTGCTGGGGACACTGTCTCTCTCTCTCTGTCTCTCTCTGTCTCTCTCACACACACACACACACACACACACACGCAGCAGTATGGAGCCATGAACGTGCCAAGTGTGGAAATAAAGATGGCGGTGCGCTAAGGAACAGCATCTATCAGCTAACAAAGAAACCTTAAGCTATATAAATTAAACTGAATTGAAGTGAACCCATTGCTAAAAGATTCTTTAAAATCATACAAATGTACAGAGCTCTGCAAAAGTATTCACACCCTGCTAGCATTTTGTCATGTTACAACCCCAACCTTCATTATATTTTACTGAATTTTATGTGAAAGAACTCAAAAATAGTTTCTACCCTTTTCTCTTTGTAGAACAACTCTGCCAGAGTCAGACTGGATGGAAAGAGTCTGTGAACATAAATTTTCAAATGTTACCACAGATTCTCAGTTCGATTTAGATCTGGACTTTGACTAGACCGTTCTAATAGATGAATATCCTTTGGCACAAAGCTCTGGACGTATCTTTTTAACAGCTCTTCTTCCAGGATTGTGCCATATTTAGTTCCACACATCTTTCTATCAACTCTTAAAAGCTTCCCTATCCCTCCTGCATCTTCAAAACTCTAGCTTTACATAAAGCTTTGTGTTGACTTCTGTTCCAGAGTTTCTGTTTCCTAGTTTTAGGTTAAATTGACATATTTTTTAGACTTTTGCATTACTTGCTGAGGGATTAACTTTCAACTGTCATCCTAAATAAGTATTCATGTCCTTGACTGACTTGAATAGAAAATTGAAAACACATAAAGCGAGAATACTGCTCTCAAACACTTGTTTTATTTCTAAAAAAAAATAATGAAGAAACCAATTTCATTTCTAAGGTGAATCTTTAATTTTCTGATTTCGGTGTAGAGTCATCGTCATCGAAAGCAGGCTATACATTTGTAAACAAAAACAGTTGTCCTATGTCAGCTCATGCAAATAATTAGAAATTTATGCATGATCCAAGTTGTGATTTCTGATTTTGCATTTCTATTTTTTACTGTTGAATGGACATACATCAAGTATAAACTAAGTTCTACAGTCTTATGACAGTTATAACATGCTAACAGCTCAATATCCAGACATGAGAGATGGTAAAATGTCCTGGATGTCACCATCAGTTGTTGGCAAGCACTGCTCATCCACTACATTTGCTTTTGCCACACCTCGTTAAATCTCTGTCTGGCCGTATAGTTGGAAAGCTATACTCCATACAGCCTCCATTTCAATTCCTCTGAGAATTGGATTTGTAGTTCAGGTATGATTTTAGTATGTTGAGATGCTGATCAGCTGCTCACAGGTGTTAGAACACACCTTGTTGCCATTGTGACGCATCATAGCAACTGTCCAAAAGTTTAAAAAGTAAGAAAAAGAATCCCTCCAGTTGCACAGCATCTAAAACGACAGGGAATAGATGTAAAACACGTGTTGCCTCAACCAAAAACAACATAAAAGGACTAAAGTCTACAAATCAGAACATAACAGAAACGATCCAACATGGTGCATCCATTATGAATGCAATTCTAGCACTAAAAAGAGCCATACATCCATTTTTAACTGATTTTCCTTTATTATTTTAAACACTGGCACTTCCTGGCCTCCATACAGTTGTACCCAGCACTCTCACCCTTTCTTCCAACAAGCATACACCAGTGCAAGTCTGGACAGCCTGCCTCTGCACAGAGATGCACAGCTGACGAATCACTCCGCCAGCACACTGGCAAGTAGACCCTAAATTATGGGAATTTGATGGATGGCAGATAGGACTTTAATTTAACTATTTCTTTGCTGAACTAAACTCATATGAGATGTCGCGTTGTTATATGCTGCTGACTATATAAAATGACTAGAGGGAAGTGGGTTGCTGTTTAAAAGCATATTCCTTTCAGTTATTGTTTTTTTTTTTTTAAATAGACGAGTGGAACACTGTGCACTCTTATATTTATGATCCAATTTACAATCGAGAGAAATCTCAACTTAACGGGAGGCTAAACTCAATAGTTTCCAGAGGACTACTTTCAGTCAATCCCAACGGTTAACCGGGAGCGGCGGAGCGGACGTCCACCTCCCCTCTTATGGGGGTGTAGTCCGTCCCCACGCTCACTCACGGCTACCTCCATCTATCCCTGCACTTCTCTGCGCTCCCCAATTAGGCACGAATGGAGCCGCTGTCGATGCGTTAACGGTCGACCTTTCGCAACTTTGAAGAGGATTCCTGTCCGCGGACCGGGAGGAGGCGGCGGCGGGGGGGGGCCGGGGGGGAGAGAGTCGGACAAGTTTGAAGTGAAGTGCCTGGGGAGGGGGGGCGAGGGAGGGGAGAGGAGAAGAAGAAGAAGCGAAACGCAGGTAAGAGTGTGTGACTGTAACCTCGACTTCCAACTACCCGACGTTACAATGTAACGCGGGGGGAGTGAGGGGGGAGTGAGGGGGGGGGGGGGGGGGGGGGCAACCCCCCCCCCCCCCCCCCAAAAAACCCCCCCCGGGGGGGGGGGAAACCCCATTTAATTCATTTCTCGAGTAAAAGCC
>CAEGAF010198687.1:0-28974 GCA_903067075.1 Micropoecilia bifurca | reverse complement strand
CAGAATAGTGAGATTTGTTGAGAATCAGTGACGTTCAGTTCAGATGAATGAGACCTGGACGTTATGGTCACATTTGAATCGGATACGTATCTGATATGAGTCACATTCTAAAAAGAATCTGACCTGAGCTGTTCACACTGCCATGAAAAGACCAGATACAGGTCGCATTACGGCAAAACAATCGGATTTGGGTCACTTCAGGCTGCAGTGTGAACGCAGCCTCTGTAGCTCACCTTAAGGAAATATACCTTTACAACTTAATGTTTTTGTGTGCTGATTATTATTATTCAGTAATAAACAAACTCCAAAACCTCCACAATGAGGGGCTAATTTTAGCTTTCTATTCTTTCTATATCCTTGAAGGATTTAAAAACTGGAGGTTTGTCCTGATTATGCTAAACACATTAACTAAAGCCTCTTTTCATTCACACGTAATCGCACGCCTTAGTCTCTCACACCTCCTGATGTACATTAGGTGTCAATGCGAAACCCGATCATCTGGTTGCTCTGCTGGACATGCAAGCTGTGGGGAAAACAAGTATTCAGGAGTATTCAGGTCCCACCCACTCACACAGAGAGGCTGGCAGGTCTGAGGCTCCAAACCAGGAAATTACCTGATAGCTGCATCAACATGTGGTTGGGAAATGGAAGGACGTATTACGGCCCTTTTATATTATATATCCAAATTTGTGGATGCATGGCTGACATCTATGCTGCATAATGCGAGGTTCTGTCGTACTTCATGCAAACCGGCAAACCTTTCATGCAAACCTGAAAAATGACCGGCGGACGGTTTATTTATGCGTTTTCTTCCAAATTTTGAGACAAATGAATTTACCCTCAAAGCAACAGAAAGTCGCTGTGAGTGAGACGTCGCCCCTGCGTAGACCTGTGTTTATTTCCTCTGTTTAGTGTTTGTTTTCAGGCAGAGATTCGCTCTGAAAGACTCCACCCTGTGAAATGTTGTTTCACTTGTTGAACTGGTTGGAGGAAGTCACTTGCTGCGTGTTTATGTGTATTTGTGTGTGTGTGTGTGTGTGTGTGTGTGTGTGTGTGTGTGTGTGTGTGTGTGTGTGTGTGTGTGTGTGTGTGTGCGCGCGCGCGCGTGCGTGCGTGCATGCGTGCGTGTGCGCTTTGATGCTTTGATCAGCCCTCGCCTCACCCTCCTACTTCTCCCCATGTGTGTGTAAAGCCATGTTCACTAAATAATAGAGATGTGCCAATCAGGTTTTTTCCTACCGATACCGATCATCCATGAGGGCCGATCACCGATACAATCACATAATTATTATTATTTTATCATAAACACTACTGGTTACATTATCTGGAAAAAGGAACCATAAATTCACCTTAATTTAGACAAAAACTTGTTTTTAATAACTTTTTTATTGTGTTGATGCATTTTGACCTGCTTCAATTTTCCGCCGCAACACGCAAACGTCCTTATCACTCAGTGCTTTATAGTTACACATCGCTTAGGATTTGTTGCTGAAGGAAAGAGGAGACCAGCTGGACAGACAGGCTGAGAAATGAGAAGCAGGTGATCGGTATCGGCAACAACAGCCAATGATTACAGATCACCGATCATGCACTTTTTCACAAAAATCGGCTGATTATGATTGGTGGCTGATCGATCGGCTGACCTCTACTAAATAACATTTCATCCCCAAAAGATCAAAAATGTGATCTTCATGTCTATAATGGAGAAAATGATGAGATGCTTGAAAATATCAATGTTTATAAATGCATGGCGAGGATGCAGAATTTTGTAAAACATATTTCCAAAATTAGTAAATATTTGTCTGAAAATATTTAGTACTTCATTCAGTAACTATATTGTGATGATACTTTTTAAAAAGTGTATTTGTATTTTGTTTTTGGTGCAAACTGACCCAGATTAATCCACTGCAGTGGGAAACTTTAGGTGTTCAGAGGCAGGATTCTGCTGCCACCTAGAGGAAAACTGGTGAAATGTCAGAGATGGTTTGTGAAATACATTTTAACGTTGTAGCTCAGTAAATTAGAATATATATACTAAGTTGTGGTAGGGCTTGATTAATTTCTAGGTGTGTAATTAGTGGCATTTGAATATAAAACATACCGACAAAATAAGCAACATTTTTAATTAAAACAACTTTTTGTTGCTGAATTATTGAATAGATTGGCATATGAGGTCACCAACATGAATACTTATTGTTTTTAATCTGTTATTTACCATCGGATTGGTGCAAATTGCGGCTGTAAATTAAAAATAAATTTTCAAGCCTCTGTTTCTTTAAATTGGTCATTACAGCTAATCCACCAACAAATTAATCAAATGTTAATTGAAAGCATGCAAACTCCATGCAGAAAGAACCCAGTGCCACTCAGCTCACAGTTACAGCTAGGTTTAATATTATTTAAAATCATAAATAAAATGATGTGTAATCCAGAAATGTCAGTTAACTGAGTCGTATGTCCTTATACTGCAGAATAGATGCATTCAGTTCTTGGTTGAGGCTCCTTTTGCCTGAATGTCGACATGATAGTAGCCTGGCATGGAGCCGATCTGCTAAGTTGTTAATGATTGTCCAATAATGTTGTTAAATAAACTATATTCTGTTTAATTTTTTTTTTTTTTTTTTTGCAACATTTAAATTTTTTTCCTACTCAAATCTTACTTTATGTTTTGTCTCTTTCTGTGCCTGCAGTGGTTTGTGCGACGGCCTCATCCAGGACATCATTTACAGTTACCTGGTTCTGCCGAACCGTCTCAACATCCCTCTGGTGGGAGCAGCTGAACTGGCCAGGATCCGCTTCCCCATTCCAGAGGTACCAGTCACTCTTAACCAGGGAAACTGTCCTGGTACACACAGTTCTTCTATGTTCTGGATCAGAAATGTCAAATAGTGTCACATTTTTGATACAGACACACAGATGAGGATGCAAGTCATAGACTCAAAAGTTAATAAAAAGTTGATTGTTTTTTTGTTTTTTTTTTCTCTTAAAAATCTGAGTTTTGTTTTGTAAAAGTGCCATTGTGTGGTTTTTCCATACCATAGAGGGCTAAGTTTAAAAGATGGCTCAGTTAAAAAAAGATAAAATTTCAACATTATTTTTTGTCAGTTGTTTTAAATAATAGACATGAAATTGTGTTTCTCACATAATTAATCTTAAGCATTTATAAAATATAACAAAACACAAACCTCTTAGGTTGCTGAAAAGGAAAATAACAGGAAAAGAATAAAATATGAGAAACATTTAATTCCCCATGAATGGAGAAAGTGTGTGGAAGTGTCTCTGGTAACTCATCAGTAAGTTTTGGTTGAGAAGTTGAAGCTGCTCCACCATTAAGGTAAAACTTTAAGGAGTTTAAGTGTTTATATTTCATAACAAAGCCACATAAAGTTGACTTTGCACCCCAAATCTGATCCTGTTTGAACGGTTTCTTTTTCCCATTCTGTTATGGCCCCGCCATCTTTATTTCTGTATCAACTGGCTCCTCTTAGGGACCAGTGTGTCCCTCTGCTGGACAGAAACCAAACTACAACACTAAAAGAAGATTAAAGCAGACGTTATTTGTCAATTTCAATCAAATAAAACATTGCTAGATTGTTACCAGACAACATTAAGGTAGGTACATCTTCAACTCCTCTGTTTGAGGCAAAGATTGACTTCTGACCTCTGTGGAACTGACCCACAGTCACAATGTCAGAGGACAATGTGAAAACTGAAAGCAAATTATCTAAAAATGTAGTAGGCTACACGCTTAATGCATAGAGAACCACTTTTCATCTACTTTTCTTCTGTCTTTCACTCCTAAGGCCTTGGTAAGAATCCACTTCATTGAGGCCCAGGACCTAGTGGGCAAGGACAGGTTCCTGGGAATCAAGGGCAAGTCCGACCCATATGGAGTCATCCGGCTCGGCCCAAAGGAAGTCAAGACTAAGGTCATCAAAGAGACGGTCAATCCTAGATGGAACGAGGTCCATGAGGTGACTCAGTTTCCTGCCTTTGCTCTTAGTTGTGCCGTAAACTGAAGATGTTTATGTAGGATGTTCTGTACGTATATCGGTTGTAATTGATCGGTTGATTTTTAGTGGGGGTTTTTTTATAACCAGTCTGTAGGTAATTCAGGAAGTTTGTCGCAGACATTTAAGCGAGCATTAATGTTTTGTGTTGCTCTTCAGTTCTTGATGTATGATAACACGTCAAAGATGATGGAAATCGAACTGTTTGATGAAGACCCAGATGAAGATGACAAACTGGGAAAGTAAGTTATTTTTGTTTCAACTGACAGTAACTTTGAACTACATAAAAACTGCCTTTCATTAATTATTAGTATTTTGACCACAACATTTTTAGTGATATTTTCTAAAAGTGTAGAATATGGCAAAATTAACATGTAAGGCAGTTTTATTTAACATTAATTGTCACAATACATTTTTCACGTTAAAGTATAAACACAATAAATGTTAAATAATACGCTAAATAATTTTGCACATGGTGCATACAAGCTAAAAAAAAGGCTTTGTCTAAGCTAACGTGTTTTTACAATTTGTGCTTCAGTGTGACGATCGACTTGGCTGAACTCAAGAAGGAACAAAGTGTGGAGGAGGTGATTTTTTTTCATAGTTTTTAGTAATTGTTGAATTTGCAAAGTGTTTTTTGCAAGGGAAAATTCCTCTTTCATTTTTTTCTGTTAAAACTGTTTGTGTACCTCGAAAGATGCAAGGATTTTCAGCTGCTTAAACTCAATAACAATTAGGTTTTTCTTGCCAAATATTTAGATTTTTCTAGCCTTAGATGTTATCTTAAGACGTTGCCCATCATTATGGTTTATGGATCAAACCATAAAGTTAATAAGCAAGTGAGTGTTAATTATGACTTTTTAATGTAAAAAAACATGATTTGCAAAAGCTCTTAAAATAAACTTGCTGAGATGTGAAGGAATATAATAGAGATATAAAATATTGGTTGAAATAATTTCCATACTAATTGTTACTGAATTTGCTGTTTTAAGGCGTCCAGTTATAATCTTTATCCGTTCTACACATCTTTATTGATTGGTATTGATTTAAACATTTTGCTTTTAAGTAACGTTTTGTAGCTTTCCTAATAAGATTTCTATTAAAAAATGTAGTGGATACTTCCAGCCTGAGCTGGAAAACAGTCAGGTATTGATTATTGATTACTTTTCCATCCTCTTAGTGGTTCGCTCTGGAAAATATTGCCAAAGGGAAACTGCACCTGAAGATGGAGTCTTTGTGTCTGCTGCCCTCACCTGAGAAGCTGGGCCAGGTAGAACTGCACAGCTTTGCTTCCACACAGAACCAGAACCAGACTCTGGTCCAGAACCAGAAAACCAGAAAATTCATATCAAGGAAAAGTGTCTCTCTGATCTGATCTGATCTGATTTGATCTGATCTGATCTTCTTCCCTCGCAGGCTTTGTTGCAGATCCGGGCGAACGGCTCTAGCGCCACCGACGGGCCGTCGTCTGCGGTTCTCATCGTCTTCCTGGACTCGGCCAGAAACCTGCCGGTGAGTCAGTCGGTTTATAATCAATGGAGCTGATTTTATTGTTTACAGGAACTAATGAATCAGTTTTTAAGGCTTGGGGCGTTCTCATTTTTTAGGAACGTAACGGTTACAGCAGTCTTGATTTCTCTTTTTTTTGTTTAAATTTATTTGAAGTAAAAAAGTGATAGATAAATGTAATCTCTCTTATCTACTTTCTTGCTTTTCTCTCGCTCTATTTTCCATCTTGTCCTAAAAGGTGAAGCAGTTGCAAATCTGACATATCCATTTAAATTAATTGGTTTTATTCTGTTAATGTGATTGATTGCGTCAACTAAACTTGCTGTTTATTCTGTTAATGCAGGAAGTAAACAAATAGAGAAGCATAACCCGTGTTAGACGTCTCTAATATTAATATTTCTTCTTGTTTTGTGACTTTATTTTCTACAGAAGAAAAGATCCCTTATGTATTTCCACTTGCATCATTGACATTCATATGCTGCCTGATGTGCAGCTTTTTAAACTGATCACATTCAACAAATTCTTGAATTATTTACAAAAGATTTAAACTTGTAAAATTACGACACCTCAACTGTGTTTGAGACTAGCTTGAGTTTAGTTTTAGGGTGAAAACAGGAACTCTGTTTTATTAGCACACATCTGTCTGTAGTGGTTCAGATCAAGCACAGGCTTCACTTTTCTCCTCTCAGCCTCCTCTGCTTTTTCTTCTTCTTCTCCTCCTCGCTGCTCTGAAGAGTGTCTTCGAGGGGAACTTGGGTTCAGGCTGCTTAGAAGAGAGGCGCTCGGCGGGCCTCGTGTTCTGTGAGAACACGTCTTCTCTCTATAGGACCTTGTTTGTGAGTCCACTAGCTGATCTCTGCATCTTAGAGCAGTATGAGGAATGCTGAAGAGTGATTATGGCCCCATTTTGCCTGAACAGCATGAATCCTCTCCAGTGCATGGGGTTTGAATCCTTGTCTTACCGTAATACGTTGGTAAAGTTTCAGTTGGGGTTTCCAAAAGCGAAAGGAAAGGATGGGACACAAAATGCATCCAAAGGTTTACACAAAAACAGAGAAAACTTTATACTTTAGGACATTTAGTGGCAGTCTTCCTGCTAAACCTCTGCATGCACGTCTTCATTAAATAAGCATAACTTTAAATTGGTAAGGTTGTTTTTTTATTTTTACTTTGTAAGAAAAACTCATCATTAGCTATTTGTAACATAAGGTTGATTGGAAACTTAAGAGGACAAGAGGGATTAACATGTCTGCATCTCTGTAGACGACTCAACCAGAAATGGTTCTATGCAGTCAGTACATCTCTTTAGATCAGTGGTTCTTAACCTGGGTCCAATCGAACTCCAGGGGTTCGGTGAGTCGGACTCAGGGGTTCGGCGGAGCCTCTGCCACAGAGGTAAAGACACACTTGTGTAAAGTCGTGATGACGCCCAGCTTTGCCATCACTTGCTGCAGAGGATCACGTTACATTGCTTAGTCAATCAGAGGATCACGTTTTATTGCTTAGCCAATCAGAGGATCACGTTGCATTGCTTAGCCAATCAGAGGATCACGTTTTATTGCTTAGCCAATCAGAGGATCACGTTGCATTGCTTAGCCAATCAGAGCTGCGCAGGAGCCCTGATTGGAGGAGCTTCACTGTCAGCAGGGATTTGAACTTGTGTCTTTATCTACTTCAGCAAAGCTCACTGTCTTTACCAAATTCTGTGGCTTTCGGTGTTCTTCTAAATCTGCTTCTTAGTCGCATCTTTTCAGGGTTGCTACTGCCTCTAGTGGCGTGGGGTGGTAACACAGCTAATATAATATACCGCAAAGTATTTTGTGTGTCGGGGGGTTTGGGTGTTGGAATAAGAAGAGTTCAGTAAATACGCATATGCAACTGGGGGGTTTGGTACCTCAAATAAGGTTAAGAACCACTGATTTAAAGAGGCATTACAACCAGTTAGTTTTATAATCAGTGGAAGTTTGACTGCAGGTGATCAATTTCTACTTATTACCTCTAACCCTTTTACGCCTAAGTTTATTTCTTCCTTATTTTAATTGTAAGTAGTTCTTTAAATGTCCTGTGAGATGATATACTTACCCATGTATCCATAACAACTGGAACTTTCAATATCCAGCAAGTTATTTTCGCAATTTACCGTCTATTAACCGAGCCCCCCCGGATTAATTACACTCTCTGCAGCTGCAAAGTTTCCGTATTAACCCGATATTGGCTGGAAAGTGCAACGTCTCCGCTTTCAGAGACCGTTGGAATTTTTCAGATAGCGCTACATGTGGCGGAATTACAGTACTGCAAATTTAGACATGTCGTCTGCGACACGTTCCGGTTTAGAAGGGTTAAAAAAAATATTAAACAAAATGCAAAATGTTTTCACATTTTGCCACATTACAGCCGTAAAGTTAAATGTTATATTTTGA
Source organism: Micropoecilia bifurca (assembly GCA_903067075.1). Lineage (NCBI taxonomy): Eukaryota > Metazoa > Chordata > Actinopteri > Cyprinodontiformes > Poeciliidae > Micropoecilia > Micropoecilia bifurca. The sequence continues at coordinate 21,035 of CAEGAF010198687.1, read as the reverse complement.
AAAGAAAAAATCTCCAAAAAGTAATTTATTTTATAGCGAAAAATGCAACATGAAGTAATATTTATGAATACAACTTAAGTTTTGCTGTATTCTGCTTTACGTTCATAGCAAACATCATCATCAGGCAGTGATTATTGAAAAACATATTTAAAAAATAATAATATTTGTCACTGATTTAAAGTAAAAAGTTGTTTCTGTTTGACTTCTTCTATAAAACAACTAAGCTGTAGTTTCTAATTCACGTAACCACCTCTTTGAATTCCCTAATTTTTTGTGCCGCTTTAAGCAACAAATGTCACTGAATCTACTTGGCAGTGAAAAGAGCCTGAAGGTTTGGTGCTTCAATAATTAGCCAGCACTAAAAAATGTTATTATCTAGATGTGCAAAGCTTTTAGAGAAAAACTTGAAGCTGTAATTACATTTAAAGGTGGATTTGCAAAGTATTAACTCACTGGGGCTGCATACATATGACACACATCAGATTTTTTTGTATAAAATGTTGAAACCCATGTATTCTTTTCCATCTATTTTACATTAATGTGTTGAATTATCTCACAAAATCTCAAATAACACGTTATTGACGTCTGGGTTTCTAGCTTGGCAAAATGTGACGTTTATGGCCTATAATTGCTGCTGTAAAGCACAGTGTTGGGTATTTAAACTAATTAGGAAGGAGTCATGCATTTTTATTTTGGAGAGGTATTCAGAGCAGTGAAGGCAAATTGTGTGTTTTTTGGATTGCTTCCCTTCATCATGCCTGGTTTCCCTTAAACTGTTTGTACAGTAAAAGATGAACAAGTGCAGCTTTTCAGCCGTTGCAACGTTGATCTCACTCCAGGTCTGGAGGTTCAACCTCAGGGCTCTGAGGTTGAACCTAAAGGTAAAAACATGCAGTGAGACCAACTTCTGCAGCTGAAGCTGCTGACCCCTGCTGGTGATCAGAGGAAATGCTGATTTTAACCAGTTGGGTTCTGTCCATCTTTTATGTGCAGTTTATGCTTTGTAGTCATTGTGTGTTCAGTTTTTCCCTCTTCCCTTGACGAGTTCCTCAGAAACTCTGCAAATCAAAATATGCACCTTCAGGTATCTTGCTCTGCTCATGTGACTCACAGCGTCACATATATGTTGGTAAAAATATGACTTGGTGTGAAATGGAAAGCTCAACACCAGCAGGGTTCACACTGTTTTAGTGGATTTATTCCGGCTTCCTTTCCTCTGAGGTTTATTTGTCTTTATTGTCCTTAAGGTGAGTCAGAGTTTATTCACACCAAACATCACAATAAATACAATGCAGCCATCAGATGCACTCGTATCAGAACATACATGTGGTTTTTGCTTGTTTTGTATTAAATTTCACAACAGAAGCGCTCCACACCAAAGCAGTGCATTGCTTTGGTGTGGAGCGGAAACAATACGTAACATTTATTGTCACGTTTCATTACAGGATAACCTAATAAAACACATCAGGTTTAGGTATTTATCATATTGTTTATGATTTATTGTGATAAACTTCTTATCATGATTGGGATTTTTGATTATTGTCCTAGTAAGTTCCAATTAGTGACATTTAAAAATTCTAAAAACTGTTTGGATTATCAGAAGTGTTAGTTTTATTGTTTGTTTTTTTTTCATTTTCTGTTCAATGAAAATATCAACAACTATCAAAAAAATGCACAGTTACTGTGAGCAGTTTTTAATGCCCTCCTGAAAACGTGCATTATTCCATGAGCTGATGGTGTGTTTGGTGCTACAACTGCTGTGTCAAGCAGTCACAGTTACCTATAAAAGAAGTAATGAATATCACTTATCCTCTCTTTTATCTTTATCACAATAGTACAGGAAAATATCACAATAAAACATTTATTCCATATCACCCACCTCTGGTGTAGATTATCTAATGTCAGTGTTTTGTCCTGAATACCACTAGAGGGAGCTCTCTGACCTGTTTGTTCCAAATAAATGTTGAATAATCTTATTTCCAGTGTAAATTTTCTGTCTGGATGTTGTTTATTCAGCTCTACTTGTTGCTTCATTAACTGGGGAATGACATTAACCATGTGATCATCCATGTTGTCTCTGTCTGTCTCACTCTGGGTGCATCCCAATCCTTTGGTGATGCTGGCGGTGGTGGTGTGTTTCATCAACTTCTCCTCCTCCTCCTCCTCCCCGCATGCCCCCCCCTCCCCTAATTAACCTCCCGGTGTGTGTGTGTTTCTGTGTGTTACTCTCTCCTGCCTTCACTGGGGGAAAATCAAAGCGCAATCCGTTAGAGTTCAACCAGACGGGGCTGAGGAAGGCCTCGATCAGTAAGGCCATCAAGGTAACAGCAACAGAGAACACAAACCGTAGAGGAAACACTGAGGCATCTCCACAAACACACAGCTACAGCAGGAGTTCAATCCACTCAGAGCTGCTCTCATTTACTGACCATCATGTCGCCCGACTAAAGCTGTGTGTGTTGTATATAACAGCATTACTGCCTGAGCTACATTCATGCTTTATGATTGAATTTCTTCTTTGAATTGAATCTGGTGATTTTTTTTTTTCTGGACTTTTTGGGTTATGGGACTTTTACCTGCTCTTTCCCAAAGTTTCTATTCTAAATCTTCTGATTTTACAGCCAAAATTAATACTTAATGAGCTCAACTTAATGTTGCTTTACTCTTATGAAACTGTCATGTGTTTATAGGTGGATTATTTTGAGGAAAAACGAAGCCATTCTGAACGTTGAGCTAATTTTTATGAAAACATAATTGGCTCCATTGCTGTTCAGGTTGTGTTAGGAAAACCTTTGTTTTGATCCAAGCTTCTCTTTATTCCTGTTGGTTCATTGAAACCTGTTTGTTTTCCTGCAGTCCGGTAAAAAAGTGACCAGTGATCCCAGTCCAATGGTCCAGTTCAGAGTGGGACACCAGTCCTTGGACAGCAAGGTGAGAACGCAAGTGGTTTACAGAGTTACTTCAACTATTAATGATGTGAATAAAATCATTTCAAGAAATAAATGTGTTTTTGATGTAAAGTCAATTCTGGTCCTGAAAATTGTTCGTTCAGACTAAAGCTGGGCGATATGACTTAACTAACAAAACCTCTGATTCTTTCCACACCAGAAGTTTTTTACTCACTTTATTTTCTGGAAAAAAAGAAAAAATATTTCCAAGAAGTGTTTTTTATTTCAATCGTCCCTCCTGTGTGTTATAGGCCAGACTGAGAACTTCTGTTCTATAATACAGCCATAATATTAGCATCAGCCATGATTAGTTATTGGTTCACCAAGTGTCACTATGTAGTGGTATTGTAAAACAAATCATGATTTAAAACGATACAACAAACCTCATTGTGTTCAAAGAGTCCAGACTCATCCTGCAGATCCTGCAGCCCTGACTTTATTCTTGTAATGAAAAAGGAAAAGGTTAACCCGGCCCTTATGCTCCATTGCAGAGTTGACCAAATTAATAAAAGCTGCAAAGCATTCTTGTCAAACAAGATGACAGGCTTGATGGGGGAAAAAAATTAAATTTTCTGAAAAATTAAATCTTAAAAAGCCAAAAATTTGAATAATTGCTGCTGTTGATTTGTCACCAGCCCCATTCCAGACTCTCCTCTTCCTCTCAGATCAGCCGACTGTCTGAACACCGTCTGTTTTCCCCTCTGAAAGTTGAACTCAGTCTTTCATCTGCATCTTTTTCCAGATCAAATATAAAACCAATGAACCAGTGTGGGAGGAGAACTTCACCTTCCTCATCCACAACCCAAAACTGCAGGAGCTGCAGGTGGAGGTGAGAACGTTTCCGTCTGTTCTGTGACTCGGAGTGTTTCCCTCGTCCCTCCGCTGAGCGTTTTAACCCCGGCCTGTTTCAGGTGAAGGATACAAAGCATGAGTGTTCGTTGGGGACGCTGGCTCTGCCCCTGACGCGCCTCCTGGAGGCGGAGGACATGACTCTGAGCCAGCGCTTCCCCCTCAAGACCTCCGGACCCAGCTGCACCCTCAAGATGAAGATGGCTCTGCGGGTGAAACACCTTGGATATCCGTCACCTTTTACTCTCGACTTTCACGTCTTTGTTGAGCTTCTAATTGTTTTTTTTTATTATTATTTCCATCAGGTGTTGTCTCTTGAAAAGATGGCAACCTCGCCTTCAACCTCCACCCCGTCGTCCGTCCAGGTCCGCAAGTCCAGCTCTGCCACCCCCAACCCCACCCCACGGCCCTCCGTCTCCTCAGAGGCCAACATGCCTCCGCCCTCCATCTCAGACGTCCCCCGTTCCGCCGCCGCCTCCGTCCAGGACCTGTCCAACCGGCGGAAGGAGTCTGAGCCCCCAGTGAAGTCCCTGGGCAGCATGGACCTGTTGGAGCAGGCTGGTGTTAGAGGAGGAGCTGGAGGTCAGAGCCTAGCAGAAACTGGGAGGAGCACGTCCTACCTGGCTATCTCTGGGTCCCAGCAGTTCCTGAACGGGGGCAAGGAGCCGACGCCCAGCATCGCTTCGGACATTTCCAACCCCTACTCTGCTCAGGAGCTGCATCAGAGACTCCAGCAGCTGCCCAAGTGAGTCTAGTCAAAGCTGCAGGATGTAACTTTCAAAACCTTTTTTTCTTTTTTTACTTATTTGTTGAAATTGTCACCATGTTTGTTTATGGGACATAATCTGTGAAAAAAATGTAGCTCCTCTGCCTTCTGCCAGCGCTAATTAAAACCAACCAATCAGACGCAGGTCTTAGCGCTGCTAATCACCCTCTACACCCTGCTACGTTACCACAGTGTAGTCAGCATGGCCACCGATGACGATGGATAAAGGTCTTTCTGTAACATTGAGTTGCTGCACATGGGGAACACAGGGATGATTGACAGCGCTAAGCTCCGCCTTCGGGCTCTGATTGTTGCATTTCTTAGTGGCTAGCAGATAAAAGTATTTCTAAAACACGCATAAAAGAACCAAAACATCACATCAGGGATGATTTTGATAATATTATAACATCATATAAACCTTTAAGATGTGGATCTAAGAGAAATTTTCTGTCATACTGACAAACTAGCATTATAATTTAGAGCATAAAGCTTCAGAATTTGTTTGTTGTGAGTCATAGGTAACATTATTTCTCTCATTAAAGTTTATGGGAGTATATTAGTTACTAAACAACAGCATAAAATCCCAAGGAAGATCAGGTCATATCTTACAGAGCCTTAAAGCAAAACTTTAAACATTGTTACAATTTTATATTAAATATATTTATATTTATTTATATTTTATATTAAAAATAAAAGTTCATAACACTTGTAATATATTAGCCAAACTGTGGTCCAAACAGTGATGGGATTATCACAGCCCCTGACCTGATAACACTGTGGTAATATCCTCATCGTTTGTTGTCCAGTTTTATAAGAATGTTCTTCACTTTGCATTCAGAGTTGCACTTTAAATCTGTGTGAATGGATCAAAAAGCTCCTTATGTTTTAAGCTTTCAGAAAAAGACATTTTGCATAAATTTAAATAAATAGTCCATCACAACACCCTCAGGCTCCTAAACACTACATTTAAAGAGTAAAAATAATAGTAAAATAGTTAAATACTTTCTCAATGCTTGATGTAAACGCAACATGCAGAAATCGAAAGGTTGTAGGCGTTTAGAAGGTCAAAGGTCAACCTAACATCCTGATTGTCAACAGAAAACTGCTGCTTCTGTAGTGTCAAACATCAGCATCAGATTTATCTAGAGTTTCATACCAAGAAAGAAAGAATAGTAAAAATAGTTGAATAACAAGTTTTTACAGCTCAATCTAAAGACGGTAACAGGCTTCGTCTTGACCACACTGTTGCTTTGTATCCATGCTTAAAATTTCTTTTTTTTTTTCAGTCTTTCTACCATCTATTCGTGCAATGTGTAAAATGTTTATTGTCTTTACACTGAAACTGGTCAGAAACAGATGTGTGTAAGCAGACGTGTTGTTGTGTGTGTGTGAAGCGGTGCAGGGTCCGGTACCAGCCCTCTGGGCAGCGTCCAGCTGACCCTCCGCTACAGCACCCAGAGGAACAGGCTCATCGTGGTCGTTCACGCCTGCAGGTCTGTCAGCCTGGCACAATAACCGCAGCAACACCTTCACCTTTTCTCAGAAAGCTCAGGTTTTTAGACTCTTCTTGTCGTCTCCTGCAGGAACCTGATCGCCTTCACCGACCACGGCTCGAACCCGTACGCCCGCCTCTACCTGCTTCCTGACAAAAGGAGGTCGGGACGGAGGAAAACTCACACGCACAAGAAGACACAGAATCCGAAATTCGACGAAACGTAAGTGAGACGGTTGAAGCTGATTTGGTTTTCGAGCCTGGCTGCGTTGTGGCTGATGGACGGTTTGTTTCTCCTCCCTGGGCAGGTTTGAGTTCTCTGTTACCTGGATCGAGCTCATGAGTCGCAACCTGGATGTTGCAGTGAAGAACAGTGGAGGTTTGCTCTCCAAACATAAAGGTTTTCTTGGAAAGGTGCTTCTAATTATGAGTTTTATCATATAGTTGCTTAAAGATGTCTTAAAATATGTGAATTAGTTTCCTGGCTGTGGGGAAAAATCTGCATAGGTTAGCATCTGCATGAAATCTTAATAAATTAAATCTTTTTTTCACATCAGGTCTTGGTGGATTTAAATCATGAAGATATAACCAAAGGTTCGACACAATGGTAAGTTTTTTCTGTTTGGCAGGGATATTATTTTAAAAACATTTATTTCATCTCCTACTTGTAGCCTACTTTGTTTTTTTTTTTTAAGTCTGTCTACAGTTTTCATACCACAGTTTTATTTTGCACTGAAAATTAAATTCAGCCACTGCTAGAGAGATGGGAAGCCTCAGAAACCAATTATACACATTTACATCTGCTAAAATCTTAATTTTTATGTTGAGAGATTATTTTTAAGCCACTTTTAATTTGGTTTGAATTGACAACAAAACTGTTGAACTTTTTCAAGAGTATTTCTGTCCTTAAACAGCAATGAATGGTTTTCTTGATGGATTTTTGTGCTTGAGCACACGGCTGCACGTCATTTTGCAGTAGAAGGAAAATCTTGACTGATAAAAATTTCTGCAAAGGCCCCCAGTTGTCCACTTCCCTCATATTTCCATGTTTTTACAATTACGATCATTAAAAAACTGGCTGGAGTTTTGATTGTTGGGTCACATCCTGTTCGTTTCTTAGTACGTCTCAATCTAACTTAAACCACTAAACTCTGTAAATTCAAAATGTTCCCTTCTAAACATTACTAAATGTCTCTTTGCTGCAGGTATGACCTGACTATCGACGGAAAACCTCGACCATAAGACGTCTTCATCATCATCACCACACTTCCACTTATGTCCACAGTACATTTTTTTTAATTATTCTCGTGTCGTTTAAATGTGTAAAAGCTGAGAGAAAAGCAGCTTTAGACGCTCATTAATCACATCAGTCGCAAGGCAAGGCTTCCCTTTAAGAAGTGAGTAAAGAATTGCAGAAATGCAAAGAGAGTTTATACAAGTTAATGTGCCAAGATGGAGGTTTTATCCCGTATTTATAGAAGCTGGAACGGTTTATTTTCTGTTGCCACATACACTTAATATGTATGTTTGTATATAGTGTAAAATGATGTTGGACAAACTAAAAGACTGTTTATATTCTGCACATATTGGAGAGGCTGGTGTCTTAATGGCCAAAGGATTGTGTGTAATTTAATCTGATTTTCTTCTATTTTTTTTTTAATTTCATCCAAACATTCTTGATCTTTGTTGAAGGGAAGTGTGGGGTGGGGGGGCAGTTGAACCAAAGACAAGAGAAGTATTTTATTGCTTTAGTTTCTATAGCACAGCTACACGCTTTTTAACACTGTTATAAAAAATAAACACGGGTGAAAGAACCAAAGAAGAAGAAATTCACTCACAAAGTTGCTAATGGGGTTTGTTTGCTGTGCAGAAACTCTTGTTACGATGAAATGAGACCATTACCAAGTGTTACCTTTTTGTAATTGAATGTGACTCTTTGCACATGAATATTTTAAAACCTGATAACAATCATTAGTATTGAGTGTCAACATTACGTCTAGAGAAGTGGATGGAAAAGCCATAGAATCGTTACGTTTTAGAGATGATTGTTTTTAAAGGGAAATCTTTCCATTCTGATCAAGCCTGTTAAAATGGGACGTTAAATTACATGTTATCTTATAATAGACCAACAGTAGGGCTGGTCTCTGTTTGATCATACAGGCTAAAATAACTAAACTCGCTACTGCAGCTTTTGTTTTTAGCATGTTTAAACAGTCGCAGAATGTTGGCTGCAGGTATTGCCTTCAATTTCTTCATTGTTATGAAGCCACTATGTGTAGATTTAGCAGGTTTCCCTACATGCATCCTATTAAAGCAAAACGTACATTGTAAGTTAGTTAGTCACAGCTAAAGTTTTTAACATTTTCAATTAAATATCACATTAAAATTAAGTGTTTCTAACAATTTTGCTTTAGTTCAATGTTGCTATAGAAAACAAATCCTTATCACTTTCTAAGTTTGGGCCGGTATGAAAAATACAAAAAATTTAAAAGGCTTACATTTCCAGAATTTATTGTCTATCCATAATGTAGAAATAAAAAATTGGGGGAAATTTTTTTTATTAAATAGCCTTTTTTGCCAAATCACATTGTGAGTTTGTGATTTGAGAAGTCAGGCTACTTCAGAAGCGAAAAAATAAAACAAAAAAGGAACATTAGTAAACAGTTTGTACTGAAATGTCCAACCTGAGAGTCTTAAAAAGGGAAATCTTCTCATTTTGAAATGGAAATTTTGTAGGATTTAGTGCTTTACTGGAAACTAAAAATTCATTGGTCATTTTGAACTGGTCCAGAATAAAATTTAGTTTTTTTCAGAATTCATTTTTTAAAAGTTTCACATAATCACAGCATCACTTTGTATTAATCTACATGAAAACACCTGGTGCATTCAAGACGCTGCAGTAACCAGTGCATGCCAAGCCTGCAGGTGGCGCTGCAGTGCTGTAAATGTTAATGCACCACAAACTGATAAAGATGCACCAGGGATTAAAGGGTTAATTTAGCTGTGGGGTTTGTGTTTCATGCTTTTGCAGTTAAACACAAGTGGAAAAACTCAACACATAATTCTGCATTTTATTTATTTATTTAATTGCCAGCGTTGCTCTTTTCATCCATCTGACTTGCAGTGCGCAGCAGCGCGTTGGGGAGCCACACGCTGCTCCGACTCCGATCCGGTTCCAGGCCTGCTTCCAGAATAAAACCAGTTCATTTGGACTGGAAACAGGATGGAGACTTTTTTTTGAAGACCTACTTGACGTTTTCATTCCTGACTAAATCTCCACTTAGTGACTTTAAAAACGTAAAATGTCTAAATTCAGAACCATTTTAACCTTTATGTCTCTCACAGTGGGCCTGGTTGTCACTTACTTTACAATAAGCTCTGTTGTCAGTTCTTTGATTTGTTCACATTCTGTCTATAGAAACATTCAGTCTTAACTTTTTATTTTTCACGTTGTATTTAAAAGGAAACTCAGAATTATTATTTACGTTATATTGAGCTGTGCTTTTACTTCACAGCTCTGCTTCATGAGGGAATCGTCTGAGCAGCAGCATAATGCAGGTCTTGGTATGAAACTCTAGATAAATCTGCTGCTGCTGTTTGACACTACAGAAGCAGCGGTTTTCTGTTGACAACCAGGATGTTAGGTTGACCTTTGACCTTCTAAACGCCTACAGCCTGTCGATTTCTGCATGTTGCGTTTACACCAAGCATTGAGAAAGTATTTTAAATGTGTATACGAACAGTTTTGTGTGTTTTCCAGCCTTTGTTCTGTTTTGTAAGAAGCTTTGTTTCGTCCTCCTGGAAGCCGTCGGCTGTGAAAAGCCTCTGAGGCCGATGTTGTCTTCTAAAGGTGGTTCTTCTCCTCCATCTTCTTAATTTATCTTGTGCCTTACGAAACGCGTGACCCAGATATAATACTGTATGTAATACGTGTTGGGCAGGAGGCGGCCGGACGCCACGCGTGTCTGAATGTCTCTTTGACGTCTTTCAAACTGAATAAAGAGCTTTAAGCTGGCAGGAGCAGCACAACGCTGGGTCATCTGGTGTGTTTTTTTTATATTTCATGCAAAAATTATGTCTGTAAACACCAGCAAAATTAGTCTGATTTTATTTTATTTTTCTCCCTGTTCTTTTTCCGTTGCTTATGTCTTCATTTTGTGTATTAATATACAGGCTGTTCTTTACCTTGTTAGGCAGTTGGTTGTTTTTTTAAAGCAGTTGGAGCTGATGCAGATGGATACTGTTTGTAAAAAGATCTTAAATGAATGTATTTTGCTTTCTATTAGCCACATTGTTCATTTTAATTGACCCAAAACATTTAGAAACCATAAAAGGACATTTCTTAAGGCTAATCTTATGGATACAGAATAACTTTAAGATGAGTGAACGACTTCCTTTGGTTCCGACTGGAAAACTAGCTGAGTTTTTAGTGTGACTTATTTCCTAAAATGGAATTACTATTTCAGAAGAGGTAGAAACACAGTATGCTTTACAGTCAGATTAAAACTTATATCTTTTTTATTCTTATTGTTTTAAAGCTGTTACAATAATAAAGAATCTGATGTGGATGCATAAAGTGAGATATCACAAAAAGCGAGGCAACAAATCTACCCACCTAGCCGAGTAAAAAGACTTTAAAATGCAGTTTCTGCAAATATGTCACCAATAAAGCTAGCTTTGACAATGCTGAAGTTGTCAGCTGATGCGTTGTTAGGTGCAGGGAGGGACATTAAGACAGTCTTCACGTTCATACTTCTTCCCTCCTTCAGGAGCCGCTCTGCAGTCGGCCTTTGGCTTCCCATGGAAATGTGCTGGTTCCTTCTTAAGACCAATAGTTGGACTGAAAACACATTTTATTTTTTTAGTAAAACCTGTTTTGCAGGGAATGTAGACTCTTACTGTCTAGATCAGGGGTCACCCACTCCAGTTCTCAAGGGCCACCATCCTGCAACCTTTAGATTCACCTTTGCTCCAAAAATGTCTGAATTCCCTCACCAGCCTTCATTCCTCTCTGGAAACGAGCAGTTTATTTGATCCAGGTGTGTTTGAGCAGAGACACATCTAAAATTTGCAGGACGGTGGCCCTGGAGGACTGGAGTTGCTGACTCTGGTCTAGATTAAAACATACCTGTAGTCGCTGTAGTCAGGTTTACAGATCAGGGACCTGGTGCGTTTAGACGGGCCTCCGCAGGCCGGATTGCATAAACCCCAGGTCTCCCATCCGTCCCAGGTTCCTTTCACTGTAACACACGGTGTCAGTATGTAAAGCTGTCCCAGAAACTAAAGGGACAGTTTTATGTATGTTCCAGACACGTGGTGCCAAACTGTTAAGTTCGGTTGTTAAATAAGTGCTGTATATTTCAAATGTGACTTGAGACATTTTAATTTAATATATTGAAATTGAGGCTCTGTCGCTTTAAAAACTCTGGCTCTTTCTGAAGCTCCGCCTTGCTCCTCTACTAACCCTTTAATAACGTTTGTTTATTTCTGTCGACCTGCATTCCTCTCGCATTGCGAGCTTCACTGCCGCTCAGTTTCACCAGGGTGTGATAATTACTGCTGGCTGGTCTGAAGGAGCTGAGTGGGTCGTTGCTGCTCTGTGAGGCTCGGAAACTTCAACACTAGTTCTGAGGAGGAGGAGCTGCGTCTCGAAGGCGGGGCTATGTCCAACCGGCCGCGTTGCACAACCAAATGGTTGCCATGGAGATGAAGGGATTTCTCAAACATGCAGGAAATTGCACAACATGTCGTAAAGCCCACAAAAGTCGATTTTACGTAATACTGGCACGTGAAAATTACGATGCAATTAGTTTTCAGGCATCAAATATCCATTAAAAAATATATAAATACCTTCAAGTAACTATTCACATTGAATTTGTGCCTCACATGATTGGGCTAGCTGTCGATTGATCTATTGGAAAAAGGCAGGAAAGGCTTGAAAGATGTCTGCACTCACCGTAGCACTTGTCCACGTCGTAGCAGACCTGAGTGTCTGTCAGCTTTCCGTCGGTGCAGATGGAGCCGTTATGAGCTCGGTGCAGGCAGGACCGGCTCCGGGTCTGTTTGCCCCCTATAGGCTTGCAGCGAATATCTCTCCCTCCTCCCCAGGGGAACGTACAGGCGCTCCAGGCCGTCCACTCGCCCCACACGCCGTCCACTGCAAACCAACACATTTTATATTGTTAAGTGAGATTTTCTTCTTTTTTTTCCTCCAATATTTAATGTTAAGGTGTGTGTAGATGGTTGGGACCTTTACAGTCCAGCTTTTTAAGGCATTACTCTTTAAAATTGTCAGAGTTGTACATTTGTTCAGCTCAATTTGAAGAGAGAAGCACCAAAAGTCCAGCTATTGTTAATTAAGTCACATCTGCTCACGTTCAGACGGATCATATGAGTGACACCAGAAATGTGAGAAACTGTTTGGAGAAACAACAGAATGAACCTGAGGTTCCTGGACCTGCTGTACCTGGGCAGTGGACTTGTGTTGAGCAAAGTTTGGTTTGCTTGTCGTTTCCAGGACATGGACGGCCACCATGATCTGGAGCTGGACTGTTGCATCTCCTCTCCGAGGCCTGAAGAGCTACGCCACATGTAACAGGGCATGGAGTGAAGGCCGACCAAGGACCCCAGTTCCCATCCACTGAAAAAGAATAATATATACTTAATTGTCTCTGTGTGGACCTTGGAGTTTAATTTAAAACTTTAGTGCTTTAAGCAGATCACATTCATCCATCTTCTGTAGAGTCATTGGGAGATTGGTGTTTATATTCAGTTGGCAAAAACCCAACATCCTGGAGATGGGACAATTTGGAGAGACCAATTAACCTGACAGTCATGTTTTTGGACTGTGGGAGGAAACCGGAGTACCTGGAGAAAACCCACCATGCACAGGGAGAACATGCAAACTCCATGCAGAAAGACCAGGCTGGGAATCGAACCCAGAACCTTCTTGCTGCAAGGCAACAGCTCTACCAACTGCACCACTGTGCAGCCTTAGATGGACTATTTAACCTTAGATGTATTTGGATCTGAGTCTGGCTGCCCATGGGAAACCTATGATCACACCAGATGGACGCTGAAGTTCCAGGTAGGGAACGTTTTGGTTGATCTGCTCTGTCGTCTCACCTGTGGATGTTATGGGGTTCATGTTAGTGGTCATGTTTAAAGAGCCATGCAGGTTTACCTGGGCAGTGAGGCAGCTGGCTGCAGTCCTCCGTTTGGGAGTTTTCCCCTTGGCATTCAGTACCAGGTGGGTTCAGCGATGGGGCCGGATTGGAACAAGACCGACGGCGCGTCCTGGATGAAGCTCTGCCAGGCGGGATGCAGGGAGATGAACAGTCGCCCCAGTTCGACCAACCGGACCAGACTCCATGGACTGACGGACAGTGATATTCACATCATGTTTTCATTTGAGTGTTGTAGATTTAATAATGAGCGTGTTTGTGTCTCACCAGGACAGGGGCTACTGCAGACGCTGCTCTGAGTACTTGGCCCTTCACAATATTTGCCACCATATTTGGGGCTGGGGTTGTCACAGCGCCTAACTGACAGCTTCAGACCCTGTCCACACGAGACGGAGCACGGGCCAGGAGGGAACCAGAACCCCCAGTTCCCGTCCACTGAGGACAAAGTCAATGTTAGCTTATTGCTTCCTACACAGTAAAAATACCAGTGTTGAATTAACACCCAATAGTGTCTATATGTGTCCAAGTCAGCTGGTGTTAAAGTAACACTTTTGAAATTGTTAAAAGATTGACACCCATATTTTTGTTAAATTAACTTTGGTCTATAATAATGAAATGGGTTTGAGAAAAGTCCATTTCTGTGTGTTTTGAATATTTTCCACTGGATTTGATTGATATTGGCACCTTGTGGGTCAATTATTTACTTTTTTAACACCACATTGTGTTTTGTGATCAACTCTACACTGGTGTTACTTTTAACATATTTTAACACCAACACTGTTGTAAATGTTAATGTGACTCTGTAGTGTTGAATTNTAGTGTTGAATTTAACACCAGCTGACTTGGACACATATAGACACTTTTGGGTGTTAATTCAACACTGGCATTTTTACTGTGTACTGCTAAGTAAGAGACTCGGTCATCAGTCAGCTTCTCTTCTCACCTGGACAGTTGGGGATCTCACTGCAGTCCTGCGTCTCCAGGGCGTCACCAGGACAGTCGTTGCCTGGTGGGACGGTGTCAGCAGAGGGGGTTGGGCTGGAGCAGCTCCGCTGTCGGACTCTTGTGGGCAAGTTTTGGCCAGTGATACATGAACCAGAGCACTGGGACCAAGCTTCCCAACTCGACCAACGTCCATGGACTGAACCGTACAGCAGAAGAACACAGAGACTGTGGTGACATTTAGTGAACTTAGAGGGTGGAATAAATCCTGATCTTGTTGCATCAGGACACTTTGGATCCACTGTTGCCAATCCTGGTTCTCCAAAGTGCAAAACAGTGAAGACATGCAGGACAGTGAACCCTGAGGAGGACTGAGGAGGCTTTCCTGGACCTTTTGATGATTTATTTTGAACATTGCTTTGTCTTGGAGCTGAAAACAGAGCCGACCTCACCTGGACACCTGTTGCTGGCCTCACATGGCTCTTTCTCTTCTTCAGGGCCGGTGCAGGCGGAGCGGCATTCAGGAGGACTGGAGCAGATTCTCCGTCTCGTTCGGGTTCCTGTTCCTCCACAGGTGACAGAGCAGGGAGTCCAGGGGCTCCACACACCCCAACCCTCGTCTTACGCAAAAATACACGATGGACATTAAGGGATCAAGGTATCGTGTCTCTCAGTGTTTGTTGTGTAACTTTAGAGTGTTTCTATACCAGTGCAGCAGACGCCGTTGCACACGTCAGTCTGCAGTGTGACCAGCGGATCCTCACACTCTCCAAAGCCATGACACTTCCTGCTTCTCTGCTTCACTCCTGCCCCACACAGAACATTGCAGAAGGACCAAGACGTCCAGGGAGACCATGTAGGTGGACTGGAAGCACAAGTTTGTTTTTATTTTTTAATAAGTGTTTGGTTTCAGGATAAACACAGTTTTGTGGAAGTTTGTTCCAGATTTGTGCTACGTAGAAACTGATGCTGCTTCTCCAGGTTGGTCCTGGTTCTGGGAGTTCAGAATCTTTAATATGTTGTGGTGCTAAACCGTTCATTAATTTCTAAACTAATAATGGTATTTTACAGTCTATTCAGCTACAAGGAGCCTATTCAAGCTCACGTATGGGTCTGAATACATCTGGTCTAGGATATCAGTCCTTTAATCCTGGAACTGTTGTTCAGCTGACAGAAATCTGACTTTGTGACTGTCTGTATGTGACTGAAGGTTCAGGTCTGAGGAAAGACTCATAGAGAACCAACTGGGCTCCCTGCAGCTGTAGATCCATCAGTCAGTCGTTCAGTCTGGTTAGGATGGAGCTACTGGTTTCACACAATACAGTCTGTCTGCTGAATGCAGGGGAGAAACGGCACAACACACAATAACGGACCATGATTGTCATTTAAGATGATGCAACGTTTGGCATTTGGGTCCGGTTGGTGGTGGAAGCTCTCCTGATCACGCCGAACCGCACCGACCTTTTCCTCACGGCTCGGTGGAAACGAGCGGCTCTGCTTACCCACAGAAACGACACGACCCATCTTCTGCTTCGTAGCCGTACTGGGGATTCTGACAGCAGGCGTCTTGGTTCACATCGCCCAGATCTTCACCGCACTCACCTGTGGTCAGGTTGAAGGAACCGAAACACTGCACACACTCTGCACACACACGCACACACACACACACACACACACACACACACACACACACACACACACACACACACACACACACACACACACACACGTTAAAAGAAGACTTGGATGAAACATTTTATCTGTTTATTCAAAGTTTCTGTTCCATCAGGATCGTTCTGCTGAACTCTGAGTCGTTACTTTCAGGCCTGTTTCTGTCATGTCCATCACAGGAGAACCCAGGATTTCAACACAGGGGAACATTTGTTGTGTTTCGCAATTTTCAGGCAAACCTTTGAACGAGCAAACATGAATCTGTGGAGGTTTGCTTTTCTTTGACAGCTTACAGTAAAGCAGGTATTATTATAACACTATTACAATTAGCATTAGCAATATGGTTTTATTGATATTGCTAAAATAACATTAGCATTTCATGAAATCAAATATCACAGAGGATAAAAAAACATAAGAAAACCAGTTTTATTGTAGTTCTTCACTCAGGTTGCAGGTTACAGAAAAGAATATTGTACTGTTGGTTTGAACAGTATTTTTATGTACATGTTACCGTTTTGTACTTTTAAATTTATTTTGTATGTTTTGGATTCACAAGATGAATTTTTTTACACTTTTGTGTGTGTAACGTTTAACAATACTTATCAGATTTGACTTCTTCTGCTCCTCTTCTGTCTAAAATGATTTTTTTGATGCTCAGATGTAGAAAAAAAGAAAAACTTATAGGAGAAAGTTTTGAGTTGCTTTTTGAAAAGATACTGAGACCCATAGATTTTATCTTTTTGTCTTGCTAAGCTGAAAGTCTGGCTGAATACATTTATGTCTGGACTTACCTGAACGCTCCACAGAAACCAGCAGAGGAACCAGAACCACCAGGAACCTAAACGTTTCCTTCATCCTGGAGATCCTGGACAGAATTAAAGCCTCACTGTCCTTTTCCCTGAAACTGGTTCTGGTTCTGGTCCTGGTCCTGGTTCTGTTCCGCCCCTCCGACGTTCCGCTGACCCAGAGTCTGTTGAATGAGCCGTTGATCAACATCTGGTCCTCATTTCCGCAAACTGAGATAAGTGGGGTCAGGAGGTCATCAGGGCCTGTACAGCAGTCAAAGTCTACTACATTTATTTATTTATTTATTAATGTAAGCATTAAATTCTTATTTTCATTTTTTAGATTCTTATAATATTTGTACAAATTGTGCATTTGAGGCTTACTGATAGATTTATGACAGAATTAAGGTTGTTAGGCTAAAAAACACTATTTAATGATGTATATAAATATGATTCTGCAGCAAATATTTATCAAACGTACTCTGACAAAGTTATTTATTCATATTTAGATGCGATTCCAGGATTTGGAGTTGATTTTGTTCCTGTTTCTGCAGAGACAATGTTGAAGCAATAGGAAGTGTTTCAGCGTCGCCTCCCTCCCAAAGTGCTGACCTTCACTTTCTTGGACATTTCTTCACACCTCGACACATAAAGTGTGTCATCTTGAAGTGTTTTTCATTCTGAAATATCAACAGCTAAAATGTAGCAAGACCAGTTTAATTTTTAACATCATATGTACAAACCTGTTTAACCAGGAACAACAGCTTTTTACACTCAAAATGGAAAAAGACAGTAAATCTGACTCGTCTTTTTCCTGTAAAAGGACAAAACTTAATCGTATTTGTTGAAGGATAGTTTAATTAAAGAGGGAGCATTTTTTTATATGTTTTTATTCCCTCAGTCAGTCCAGCCTGGATAATATCAAGGCATTGCAAGATTCTGCTTATTTCACAGAACTTTGGAGGTGCAACTTTGGACGTAAAACATTTAAAACTCACCACTTAAATTGGTGAAAAAAATAAAATTAAAAAATCTAAAATTTCAAGGTAGTGTCCAAAGTCACAGGTGTCCTTCATGTTTTAGGTGTTATTCTTCCTCAACACGACTGAACTTAATTAGTTTTTAGAAGCAGTATATTAGTTACTGTTGGAGCCTTAAATGCTGGTTGACTGCATGACATCCACAAACTGGGCCAGAACTGATCTCACATCAGCTTTAAATCTTCATTATCCGACCATAAGACGCAATAGGTTCTTGTGTTATTTGCTTAGAAATGTGCAAATAAAATATGTGCAAAACATATGTCCAATAAATCTGCCATGAGTTTTTTGAATAAAGTAGTGAAAAGACAAAAAACATCTGTTGTTTTCCAACTTTTTTAGCTTCTCTTTCATGTCCAGATCTGATGCAAAGCCGGACTGATGCGTCGATGTTTGGAAACAGAAATGATTTAAAAGTCTCATCATCCTTCTTCTTTTTTTAGCTATTAGATAATAAACTTCTTGTGCAGCAGAACATTCTAGGAGGTTTATTGTGAAAGGTTTCAGTCGGAAGCGCTTCCGTGTTGATGATGCTGTGAGCCGCCGAGCCTCCAGCAGCAGAAACGCCCTGCATCCTCTCTGCTCTCCCCCCAGCATCCATCCGCCTCCTCCGGCCGGGAAGGAGCCGCTCTGGGCGGCCGGACGGAGCCAGCAGACCCCGCTGACACCGGTGGCCTTTTAAACCTCCGGAGGACAGAAACCCAGCCGAGAAATGGATCCTCTGCCTTCCTCCTTCCTCCTCATCCTCATCCTCCTCATCGCCTCCCCGCTCTGCTCCTCTGCTGCTGATGACAGGAGAATCGGTGAGTTTTAAATCAAAATATGATTATTGATGACAAGCAGAGCCGGAGCTGCAGCTGCAGAGGTTTTCATTACTCGACCTGCAAATCCAGACGTGTTGGAGCTGGAGATGTGTGATCTGTGTCAACACCGGATCAGGAAGCGACGGGCTTCACCTGAGCAGCAGGAAAACAAACACGGTGGATCAGTAATTCATTTCCTGCGCAGATCACAACTAATATACACAGGAAAACCAGGAACCTGAGCCTGAGGAGCGACAGGTCAGGGAAAATGTGCACAAATATGAGCCTCCATCAGCGTCAGGACGCAGGACTGATAGACATAATAATATATCACATTATTTACTATGGCACTTTTTAAAATGTGGGAAAATGTAATTTATTTTAAGCAACAATCTAAAAGCATCAAAAATGTAAAAAAAACAAAAAAATGGAATAGACCTTGAAAAGTATGTTGGACAAATGAAAAAATATATGTATTTTAATAATGATATCAATTTCAGATATTTAAACAAGCAAACACTTTAATAATATATTAATGAAAATCAATCTATAATGAATGAGCAACAAAAATGTTAAATAATAAATGAACACACAACTCTGTATGTGTGTGAATGTGTGTGTGTGGAACAGTAAGAAACGTTATCACTCAAGTTAAATGAGATGTGCAGAAACATGTAAACAAAAATTTAAATTAAAGTGCAAAACTCTAGAATCAGTACAGGATCAATACCAAGATCAAGTTGCATAAAAATCTAAACAACTAATAACAGATGGTACAAATTTAATGCATAAATGAAAAATGTGCCCAAAATGTAGTTTGTTTGAAAAAATAAATGGAATTTTTAGGAGATTTATTTATATAAACAAGCCATGTAAACAAAAATGACTGTAAACATACTTATACATACAAGATGTTTCTAGAAAATAGAGTTTGTGTAAAATTTTAAATGGCAAACTGTTGCAATGAAGAGAAAACATCCATTAGTGCCAAATCAATGAAAAGCGAGACGACACACGCACTCCGGCTTCCGTCGTTTCTTCCTTGCAGATGCAGATATTGATCGGAAATTTGAAGTGCGAGTTTATGACGTCTATTGGCACAAATACCGTCTATTTATAGACGATATGTAACGTTGTCCCGCTGACTTCACCGTGTGGAGGCAGGAGGGTTGACTGAGTGATGATGAGGAGGAGGAGGAGGAGGAGGAGACCCTCCTCATCATCACCATCTTCATCATCCTGCGCTCTTCCTCAGGTTATGTAAGAGGCTCGCTGACAGGCTGCGTCGGTCTGCTGAGGAGACGAGCCTCTAAAGTCATAAAGTCAACATCTGTAGGTCATGTTTGGAAATGAAACATTGTAGATTGTAAACACAACATAACTGCAGCTAACAGTTCCCATGTCTGTCTCACACTGGTGGTCCGCGGGCGCCCTCCTAGCGGACTGCCGAGGTACTGCACGTAAACGACCGTTTATTTAGCTCAAAGCGCGACGCTAAGAGGAATAGAACAGGAATTTGAGGAATTTTGTGAACTGAAGGAAAGATAGAGGATATTTATAGTGTTATTTATTTATCTTCATAATTCAAAATTTAAAAATAGAGTTTAATGGGTGGGAAGTAGAGTTGTTACACAATTACAGTAGGTGGCAGTATGTTAGCTTGAAGCTGCTTGCGGTCCGCCATTATAGAAAAGAAGAAGAAGAAGAAGAAGCTGACGTACAAGCGGCGCGAAGCTACTGTTAGCTTACTAGAGAATTGTGTTTGA
Organism: Micropoecilia bifurca; assembly: GCA_903067075.1. Lineage (NCBI taxonomy): Eukaryota > Metazoa > Chordata > Actinopteri > Cyprinodontiformes > Poeciliidae > Micropoecilia > Micropoecilia bifurca. The sequence goes on along the minus strand of CAEGAF010198687.1, from coordinate 789 downwards.
AAATAACAAATGGCTTCAGACCAGGTCACTAAAAAAGAAAGCCTTAAGATACAGGTGGAGAGTTTCTCAGGGTGAGTTGGAGAACTTTTGTTTTTGAACATTATTACGATGTGTAGGAGCATGAAGGTCTCTGTCTGCGGCGTCTGAATGCTGAACAGAGCTGCGCCCCACGCCGACTTAACGCATTTAACATCTAGACCAGTGGTTCTTAACCTTTTTAGAGGTACCGAACCCATCAGTTTCATATGTTCATTCACTGAACCCTTCTGTAGTGATAAATAAAATATGATCCCCCCCCAAATTCAAGACATAGGGGTGACTCAACTAGAGCTTATTGGGTCACTTCTTAAAAGGTAGAGTCTCTGAGATCAGTTCTTCAAAATATAGTCAGTGTTTTCAGAAAAGTTAAGCTGATTGTCCAGGAACAAACCAAGGTATTTAAAATGAGCCACAGTTTCAACAGGTTGGCCATCGAGAGAAACTGGAACCACTTTAAGGTTTAGATCATTTAATTAGCTCAACATTCTTAAGAGAATGAAAAATTAGTAATAAATAATAAATACTTTGCGGTATTCTGATTTAGTAATGTAATTATATTAGCTGTGTTACCACCTCCACACCAATAGAGGCAGCACCAACCCTGACAAGATGCGACTAAGGAGCAGATTTAGAAGAACAAGAAAGGCTACAGAGTTTGGTAAAAACTGTCAGTTTTGCTGAAGTAATTAAAGACACAAGTTCAAATCCATGCTGAGAGTGAAGCTCCTCCAATCAGGCTCCTCCTCAGCT
>CAEGAF010198682.1:0-13230 GCA_903067075.1 Micropoecilia bifurca | reverse complement strand
AGGGGTCGGGTGCAATGTGCCATGGGCGGCGGTCGAGGGAGGGGACCCTGGCGGTCTGATCCTCGGCTGCAGAAGCTCTCAGGACGTGGAACGTCACCTCTCTGGTGGGGAAGGAGCCGGAGCTAGTGTGGAGGCTGAGAGGTTTCGACTAGAAATAGTCGGCCTCACCTCGACGCAGAATAAAATAAAAAAAGAGCAGAATAAAAACCAAAAACATTTCTGGACATCATCTTACAGCCCCGATGCAGGGAGCGATTCCCACCAGCAGGTGGCGGAGTTGCTCCATTTCAGCCATTTTAGCCAAAGTCGGACATCTTGGACAGGGATCGAACCCGAACACCTGGACATGCCGCGTCAGCTGGGAGTGGCAGTACGGCAACACGCACAGAACAAAAAGGTTAAAGAAACGATAAAACAAAAACAAAGGGACAATTTGTTTCCTTTATTAAGAACTTGGCACCTAGAAAGTCACACAGAAAAATACTTAGATTCATTTGATTCATTTACTTCATATAGTACCAGAGAAAAGCTGATCCCTGAGAATTTTTATCAAGACACAAACATGAGAACTTAAAGGTTTACACACAAAAACAATCACAAACTAAAGACTTAATCATTACATCATGTAAAATGTGTTCAAAACATTTAACAGCAAAACCTCTAAACTTTTTTCTGACTGAATCCTGCTGAGTTTGGACCCAAGAAACAGAAAATAATAATTAAATTCGACACTTTATTATCATGTTTAATAAAATCTAATTTTTCTGTCTTTAATTTTAACCTCAGTTCTGATGGTCAGGACAGGAAGGAGTTAAAGTTTCTTATTGTTTTTAAATATATTTAAATCTTTATTATGAATTCTTTCGCCACTATAGTGAAGGTTACCCTAACCTAAAAAAATATTCAAATTAATTATTTAAAGGTTAAATTGGGGTTTTAAAGTTGTGATAAAAAGTTTGGATTAATTTTATTTTCTGAAAATCAAAATAAAATGCCCTACATTTTAAACAAGTTTTTGGTGATTTTTATGACATTACTGACTCTCAATGTTAAGAATTTTCCATAAATAAAGAACTGTTTCCGTTTAGCAGTTTGGTTGATAATCCTTGGTCTCCGCTCCGGTTCTGGACCTCAGGACAGGAGCAGGGCGAGGCTGAGCATCGGGGCGGCCAGCAGCGACGCGGCCAGCGGGCGAGCGGCGGCGGCGGCGGCGCCCTGGAAGCTGATGTATCCCGGCTGCTCGCCGCCCACCTGGCTGTTGATCCAGGACTGGTAGTTGGAAATTCGGGCGTAAACTCCCGGAAAGCCTGGCTGGGCGCAGCCGTTCCCAAAGCTCACCACGCCGGCCTGGACCCACACCGTCCCGTTTTTGGTGACCAGAGGTCCGCCGGAGTCTCCCTGCGCCACAGGAACAACTTCAGGTCAGAAAGCTTCCACGTGACCTTTAACCCCTTAGAGGGAGGAACAGGTGACTCACCTGGCAGGAGTCCTTCCCTCCGCTGGATAGACCGGCACAGAGCATGTTGTTTGTTAAGGTGTAGGAGGCGCTGCAGACGCTGTTGGACATGATGGGAATGTCCACTTCCTGCAGCGTCTGAGGAAGGCCTGCAGGGGGAGACAACGGACCAATCAATGATCACATCTTTTTCTGATTCTATCAGTAAATCCATAACTGATCAGGAATTCTGGCTTCCTGTTTGGGTGGTCGTAACAGACCACTTCCTGTTTGGGTGGCTGTAACAGACCACTTCCTGTTTGGGTGGTCGTAACAGACCACTTCCTGTTTGGGTGGCAGTAACAGACCACTTCCTGTTTGGGTGGCAGTAACTTCCTGTATCTGTTCTCTCTGCGACTTTCAGCTGTTTCAAATTTTCAGTTTTTATTTTAGATTTTTTTTTAAACAAAATCTGTTACTGACAGAATCAACTGATGTGAGAGAATAAGTCATTTCTTACATTTATCTCTGACCCCTGACCTCTGACACATGCATCGCCCTAATCTCTGACCTTGTGCAGGTGAATTTAAATGCTGTATGTTTCGTAGTTTCTCTGCTCAGACCTTAATGCCCCTAAGTGAGGCATCACTTTGGGGCATCACTTCTCTCCCCGGTGGCAGAACTTCCTTAAGGAGGTCAAAGTTCAGCAGAGGCCTGCTAACGAGGCGTCGTCTGGCCCAGGTGTGTTGAACCAGGGACAGAGCAGAACCGTGCAGGACCCCCAGAGGCCACCGCTCCTCAGCCTGGCTGCTCCTAGCATCATCGCTGAGGACAGGAAGTGACTCTTACTGCCGTCCTGTCTGAGGGTCCCCCAGCCGGTGACCCAGCAGTCCAGTCCGGACGGGAAGACGCTGCCGTCGGCGGCCAGGCAGACGGGCCGGACGTAGTCGGTGAAGGTCACGGCGGCGGACAGCTGCACCAAGGCCACATCGTTGTCGTTTGTGTTGGAGTTGTAGTTCGGATGGACGATGATCTGCTTCGAGCTGCGGGTCACTGCGTTAGTGGAGGACGTCACACTCTGAAGGCCGAGGGAGACGGACACGCCCGACGGGGTGGTGCTGAAAATACAGGCAACATTTGTTTATGGGAAACTGAACCCAACGCTGGATACGTCCTCCAGGAACTTCTCCCTTATGACTCAAATATCAAAAACATCCCCAACAAGAAAACTGTCAGTTCAGGATTCGGAGCCTCCGAGTGTCTAATGGCCGCCTGGTTCTTTGTCTGTTAACCTGCTGCTGTTGACTGATTAACAGCCAGTGTCCCTGGTGCCGAACAGGAAGTGATGTCACCTGAGCAGAACTCACCTCTTAAAGCAGTGCGCGGCAGACAGGACCCACTGGCTGTTGATGAGGGATCCTCCACACAGCCCTGTCTGGCCCGACGGCTGCTGGACGAGCAGCCGGGCCTGCCAGGGCCAGGCTCCGGCCGCCGCCGCCTGGCCGCCCACGATCCGCGTCTCGCTCCTCGTGTTGAGCGGCGCGACGCCACAAGCTGCAGACACACGGTGGAGCGATCAGGCCACCGGAAACGTTAGCTGCTCTCACCTAGACGTCCACCATCACCAACTGAGTAGTTAGCAGAAGCTAATGCTAAAGCAGCAGCTAATCACTCAAAGTGTCATTTCACCTCCAAGGTCAAGTGTTTTGAATCTAGAACTAGAGCGCATAGTTGGACTGATGGGGCTGCATGGTGGTGCAGTTGGTAGAGCTCTTGCCTTGCAGCAAGAAGGTTCTGGGTTCGATTCCCAGCCCAGCTCTTTCTGCATGGAGTCTCCATGTCTCCCTGGTCATTGTGGGTTTTCTCCAGGTACTCCAGTTTCCTCCCACAGTCCAGAAACATGACTGTTAGGTTAATTGGTCTGTCTAAATTGTCCCTAGGTGTGAGTGTGTGTGTGGTTGGTTGTTTGTCCCGTGCGACAGACTGGCCACCTGTCCAGGTGACCCACCTCTCACCCGGAACGTTAGCTGGAGAGGAACCAGCACCTCCCGACCCACTAGGGGACAAGATGTTAGAAAATGGATGGATGGAGTTGAACTGATGATATTGGGTCAGGCAACTGCTAGGACAGCTAGTTGTATATTGGGGTCCTTAACCATGTGCTGTTTCTGCAGTTGTCATTTCTTTACTGCAGCCCAGCAAGCAAGGAACCTTGTATGCAGAAATTGTGAGTTTGTTCTGCTTCCTATGATGTCGACATTTAGTTTATAGTCATGTAATTCCTGCAGCAGTGCTTCTCATGACTGTTGTTTACTGTATGTTTGAAGTAATTCATCAGTGTTACTGATAAGAAGCTAATTAATGAGCTGAATGTCAAATATGACGTAGACATTATATGTATAATTACTTTAGGTTTTTGATGTTATTGTGTTCCAGATATACAACTGGTTCTGTAAATTACAGATTTATTAAAAGCTTTAGCAGGAAGTGCCAACATTGAGCCACAAGCAGCAAAATGAGTAAGAAACAGATCAGATGTCTGGAAAGTTTCTTTGCAAAGAGGAAAAGGCCCAGAGAGACAGGAGGATGGATTCATCCCACATTACAAGCTGCTCTGCATAACATGCGGCGACCGGCTGCTAATGAGGCAATGAAGCTTCAAGCTGCTTCAGAGACCAATCAGATTGTAGATATCAGCAACACTTCAGGTGTCATCGTCTCTCATCACTATGATGAACCGTCTGGTAGCAGAGAAACAAGCTCTGGGCTCCGTTAGTCGTTATCAGGAGTTAAAATGTTCACCAAAGTAAAATGTTGGGTTTTGTGACGCATCTGTATCTTATTTTGAAGGGATATATAAACGTTACCATAGCGACCAGAGTCAGAGCGTTTGGGCAGAGGAGATGAGTAGAGCTTGTGAGTCTTTAGTCTGGTTTAGAGGAAAGATTTAAGATTGTCGGCTGATTCTCCAAACTTCTGTGACCTCAGAGCTGATAAAAGTCCAACAGGTTGAATCTGTTCGTGTTCAGGAGAAACAGAACTGATTCCAGAGGATAATCCAGTAAAACCCCCAACATGGCGGGAATTTAGAATAACCAAACACTGATGATGATGTAGAAACAACAGTGACAGTTTGTGGAGTCATTTTAAGAGACGTAACAAATAAAAGTCGTTGAATGAAAGACGACAGGAGCAGCTGATCTGTTTGCTGCTCTGTGATTTGGAGGTGAAAATGTTTTATCATAGTTAACATTTTTAACTGAATAAACATAATAATGACATTTAGATTGAATAATAAACATTTCTACATATCATCTCTGACTCTCAGTATCTCAGCTGTTTTGATTCCCCTGTTCTGACGTCACCAAGCTTTCTGATTGGCTCCCATTCAGCAGGTTGTTCTGGTTCCCAGTCAGGGAAAAACCACAGGCTGGATAAAAGGACCAACACAACCAATAGGACATATTGAGTATTTAGTGGGACACCAACATGCAGAAGCCTCATCTGACTGTTCATCGCCCCTTTGTCCCCTTTGTCCCCTTTGTCCCCTTTGTCCCCGGACCACAACAACATGTCCAAGTCTTGATGGTCAGCGGTAATAAACAGGTTGGAGCCACTGATTTACCACATGCTAGTAGCAACACGAAGCATCAGCACTTTTACTGTTACGATTCAGAAACTACCGTAATCAGTTCAGTTACATCTAAACTTGGCAACTTTTTCTTTTCCAACCTAATAAATGTGATATTTAATTGATCTGTTATGACTCAAATGTTGGCTGTTAGCCTCTCTGCTGCTGCATCGGGGTGGAAAACCTGGAGCGGCAGAGAAATGAGGCTGATATATATAGATCAGAAAATACGGACTATAATCCTTCCTGGATTTATTCTGTGAAGAACCCAGAGAGGATTATTTGGTTGTGTTTTGTGGAAAACAATATATTTTTACATTTAGTCTTTCCTGCAATCGTCACTTTTTCTGTTACAAACTGACTCGGCCCCAGCAGAGAAGGAAACGTTATGTGGCCCCCAGGAAAAGGTTTGGGGCCCCTGATCTACAGCTTCTCATTTCTCATAGGACTCTGATGAAGGAAGTGACCTTGTGGTTTCATCTATATAAATTGTTCCGATGCTAAGCTAACCATGACTCCAGCCACTCAGACTCCATGTAACATTAACTGTAGTTTCTAAACATGAGGGCAGCAGCTTTAGACGGACAGACAGACTTGGACCTTCTAACCTGACCAGGTAGCACCGATGGTCAGACCTCCTGTTTCCACCTGCTGCTGCTGAGCTGCACAGGTGTGTTAGAATCACTTCAAGGTCCATTAGACTTTGGCTCTTTTTTTCTGGTCTTTCGGAACCAGGCAGGACTTAAACTGGACTCTGGATTCTTGTTTCAGGAGATTTTCAGTTCTTCACATAATTGCAGCTCAGTGGGATTCAGAAGGAAAGAGATGGAAACTCACCACTAAGCTGCGCGTTGCTTCCTGTGGGAGAAAAAGCAGATGGTTAGTCACAGTTCTGACCGGACCGGTTCTGACCGGACCGGTTCTGACCGGACCGGCTCTGACCGGACCGGTTCTTCCTCCAGGCGACGCAGGGGGAATTTTCCAGAACAAAAACAGGAATTCAGCTCATTACATTCCAGGTAAACAAAAGCAGGTGATGATCAGTGACATCATCACGCAGCTTCGTTTAGATGAGTGTTATTGTCTGACTAGACAGTGTCAAATGTAACTGGTTCGATTTAATTTGTTCGTGTTTAAACATGAATCAAAACTGGAAACATTCAGGCTGCTTTTCTGGGCTCAAGTTGAAACAACTGCTGTTTATTTCCTCCAACTGAAAACCGGTTTTCTGTTTTGTCAGATCTTTGCTGATTCATTTGTGGTTTGTTTTTGTTCATGGTTGAGTTTCAGGACGTTTTTCTCCAGTCCTGCTGCTCCGTGTTGTCAGAAACCAGTGAACTCAACAATTTCAAACTTTTGATCAAACTGGTTTTCATGAAACTCCTGGTTGTGTTTTGGTCTCACATGACAGTTTGGTGAAGAGATTAAATGTGAACATTAAACTGTTAATATTGTGAACAAACCTTGATCATTAAAATGTGATGTTATTAGAAATGTGTTAACAGACGATGGAGATACAGAATTTAAATCCTTGTGAGCAAAAATGAATTAATAAATAAATTAAATCAAAGCTTTAATGAAGTTTGGAGATCTGAGCTTTGAGTTTAAACAAGTCAGATTCAATTATGACTTGTTTAAAATGCTTTGGACCTTCAGGTCTGGACTCAGGTCTGGACTCAGCTCTGGTCTCAGGTCTGGACTCAGGTCTGGACTCTCAGGTCTGGTCTCAGGTCTGGACTCAGCTCTGGTCTCAGGTCTGGACTCAGGTCTGGTCTCAGGTCTGGTCTCAGGTCTGGACTCAGCTCTGGTCTCAGGTCTGGTCTCAGGTCTGGACTCAGGTCTGGACTCTCAGGTCTGGACTCAGGTCTGGACTCTCAGGTCTGGTCTCAGGTCTGGTCTCAGGTCTGGTCTGGACTGACGTCACTCCTTTGTTTTCTGAGAAGTTTCTTGTTGACTCGTCCTCATTGTGTGATTTTCCAGGTATTCTAGCATGAAACATGATTTCCCAGAATCCTCTCTGTCACCAGAGTGCTGAGAATAATTCAGACACGTTCAGGTCCAACATTGACAGCTGGTTGCTTCTCCTCACGCTGCAGATTATCGGATATAAAATCAAATGAAAGTTATTTTAATAATAATCTGGTAAATAAACTGGACTCAGAAGAACTGGGACCAGTTTGGTTTGTGTGTTTAGCAGGTAAATATGTTTCATCAGGTATTTAACAGACAAATGGCTTCTACCGCCATAATTATGGGAAATTAAATTAATTGTCTAATATATATTGTCTAAAACCTTTTGTTTATTTCTGCTTGGTTGTTGCTTTGTTCTTTTTTACTGAGCCAACAAGGTCAAAGTTCACAGGAAGGAGAAAGAATCCAGGCTTTCAGGTTCAGAACGATCCGCTAATGGACCAGTTAAAGTTTTACAGCCTTTCACACCCAGAACATGAGATTAAAACATGTTATTATTAGAAAGGCGTTGAGATCATCAACACTGAGCTGAATGGAGGGAAGGGCCGCTGACGCGCCGACCGGACCGGACCGGACCCGACCGGACCGGACCGGACCGGACCGGACCCGACCGGACTGGACCGGACCGGACCGGACCGGACCCGACCGGACCGGACCGGACCGTGGAGCCACTAGAGGCCTCGGGTCTGCGGGTTTGAGGGAAGAACCGGGTCCAGTGGTTCGGACACAAACAGCTTTAAGAAGCAAACAGGAAACGTGGTAAATTTCCAGAGTCGTTTCTCTTCGATCCAACGACTGGAGGCGGAATCAGGTTCGGATCTACAGGCGAGTCCAGAACCGCTGGGATCATCGCTGACCTGCTGTTCCAGGAACCACAGACAAACCAGCTGGTGTTCAGACCTGCTGACCCGGAACCAGCAGACTGACAAGGACACAAGCTATGCCAAGAATCATCCCCACCCGTGACCTTTAACCTTTGCTCCTCTGCACCAGGAAACTGCAGCTCTCAGGTGACAAACCCGGAGAGGAGAGTTAAGACTTTGGTCTGGTTTCCTGATCTGGTTCGGACTCGATGTGTTTGGACCATCAGGATCTAACAACCCGGGCGCTTCCAGGCCGGTACCGTCCGGGTCTTACCGTCCGGGTCCAGCCCGGTACCGTCCGGGTCCAGGCCCGCCTGGCGCAGCCAGTGGCGCAACTACACATTTTTCAGGTGGATGAGAGAACATCCCCCCCCCTCCAGGAGCGTCAGGGTGAGGGCGCCTCCCCTCCCCCCCCCCCCCCTCCTCCCCCCTCCTCCCCCCTCCTTCCCCCGGGGCGACGATACCTGGAGTGTAAAACTCGTTATGTGCGCGAGGGAAGGAGCGAAGGGCGCGAGGTGTTTGGGAAACATCAGGGGGCGCCGCCCCTCCAGACGGGGTCTGGCGCCCCCTCTGGTGCGGCGCCCCTATGACACGCTGCCTTAGCAACGGGTCATTTACCATAGGCGTAAATCCCGGGGGTCCAGATCCCCCCAATCCTGGAAGAGTTTTTAATTAATTAATTTGCTCTTTGGTTCCTGTCAGTCTGTAGTTTCTCACACTGACGTCATCAAAGTTCAGATCCACCATGACTGACTGACACCTGATAGTTTCCAACCAGCTTCTGACTAGAAACCAGTAGTGACAGAAAAACCGGATCAGGTTTTCTGTCACTTTATTATTTCTGCTCTGAGCTACATCCTGTGATAAAAAGTGAACCTGTATGAACATTGAGGACAACTTTACCATCTTTACACCATATTGTGTTTTTACAAATACAGCAAACAAAGATATGAAAAAGCGACAGGAAAAGTTTCCCATCTGTATGTAAAAATACAAATAACCTCCAACATGAAGTTTCTTTCTTATGTTACTAGATGATGTGGAACAGATACGTTTATATCAGTCAAACTTCAGGGAAAACATTTTATTCTGATACATTGATTACATGTCAAAATGTCCCTGGATCAAGATTAATACTTTCTGGGAGACAGAAGTAAAAAATATACCAACATAGGTATTAGTGTTATACTGTTATAAAAAGTATAATATAATATAGAACAATTATACTGACCTTTATTCAAACTGCTTAATGCTGAGAGTGTTTAGATTATCGTACATCTAACTTAAGTTTGTTATTCTTTAACAGCTGCTGGTTAAATGTTTAACAAATCCAGAATGACAGAAACTCAACAGGAACTTGAGCCACGTAAAGCTGAGCAGGTTTCTGGTCTGAACCAGGTGAGACTCACCTGCAGCCCAGAGGCTCAGCAGCAGCAGGAAGCTGGAGGACGACGACCCGACATTCATCATGAAGAGACTCTGGAGCTTCTGCTCTGAAGAAACGCTGCTCTGAACCGACGACTGCTGATGGAGGAACGCCTCACACCCTCATAAACACACCCTCATAAACACTCAGAGACACACACACACAGAAACACACACACACAGAGAAACACACCCTGCAAACACAACAAGCGCCTCCAGACATGGAAATTCTTCCACACTAATGTTATTTATTTATGTATTATATATTTTATTCGTTTTTATTCGTTTTTTTATTTCATCCATTTATATATTTGTATTTTATTTATTAGTGATGGTTCAGGAAGCAGATGAAGATCACGCAGCGCCCCCTGCTGGTTTATATGCAGATCAAGATGCAGCAAACATTACAAGTTTTTGAAGTGAATTAAACCAGATGATGATCCTGTTGATCCTGATGATCCTGATGATCCTCATGATCCTGATGATCCTCATGATCCTGTTGATCCTGTTGATCCTGATGATCCCGATGATCCTGATGATCCTGATGATCCTGATGATCCCGATGATCCTGTTGATCCTGATGATCCTGATGATCCTCATGATCCTGATGATCCTGATGATCCTGATTATCCCAATGATCCTGATGATCCTCATGATCCTGATGATCCTGATGATTCCGATGATCCTGATGATCCTGATGATCCTGTTGATCCTCATGATCCTGATGATCCTGATGATCCTGATTATCCCAATGATCCTGATGATCCTGATGATCCTGTTGATCCTGATGATCCTGATGATCCTGTTGATCCTGATGATCCTGTTGATCCTGATGATCCTGATGATCCTGATGATCCCGATGATCCTGTTGATCCTGATGATCCCGATGATCCTGATGATCCTGATGATCCTGTTGATCCTCATGATCCTGATGATCCTGTTGATCCTGATGATCCTGATTATCCCGATGATCCTGATGATCCTGATGATCCCGATGATCCTGATGATCCTGATAATCCTGATTATCTTGATGATCCTGATGATCCTGTTGATCCTGATAATCCTGATGATCTTGATGATCCTGATGATCCTGATGAATAATATATTTACCCTCACTTTTACTAAAATGAATATTTAAATGAACAATTTCTGATTTCAAGGCATAGGTAGAATATCTACGTCCTCATTTCCTTCTATACCTGCATGTTCAGGAATCCAGACAAATCGAACCAAGTATTTCTTATGTAGATGAACTAATAATTGGTACTTTCTTAATATTAAATCTAATCTGCAGAATTTGCCAGATTTAATACTTGATAATGCTGCTTGACTATCTGATGCTATAATAAATGTCCTTTCTTGTCTAGTATCATCATCAAGCAGGGCTAAGGCCAATATAATGTCTGATAATCCAACTGTAAAAACAGCTAAATGACCAGCTGTTCTCCTCTTAATCCAGACTTTATGGTGTGGGATTTTCACTGCTGCCCCAGTTCTACCACTATTAGGATCTTTAGATTCATCCGTATATATGACTATGTTGTCTTCATAACTTTCAATATATCTATTAACTACAACCCATTCTGGAGTTTTTCCCTTTTTAAAAATGTCCCTCAATTGAAGACCATGACCAAGGACAGCAACCTGCTGGGCCGGTTGGAGCTGACGGGAATCCCGCCGCTCCGCCAGGCGTCCCGCAGACCAGGTCCCCTTCCACGGGACGCCATCCTGGACGTGTCGGCGGCGGACAAGAGCCACGAGAACAAGATCACCAACGACGAGGCTGAGCAGAGAGGAGACGGAGAGGACGGTGCGGGACGCCGAGACCCACAGAGCCCAGGACCGGCTGCAGAGGGACAAGATGGCCGCCAGGAACGCCCTGAGTCCTACGCCTTCACCGTGAAGAGCCGCCTGGAGGACGAGAGCCTGAAGGGCCACATCAGCCAGGAGGACGAGAAGAAGGTGGTGGACAGGAAACCGTCAGCTGGCTGGAGAACAAGCAGCTGGCTGAGGAAGACGAGTTCCAGCAGCAGCAGAAAGAGCTGGAGAAGCCGTCCAGCCCCATCAGCAGCAGGTTGGACCAGGCAGGGAGGCCAGTGGGAGCTGCAGAGAGCAGGCAGGAGCCCAGGGGCCCCCAGGGGCCCCAGTGGAGGAGCTGGACTGAAGGGCCCTGGAGGCTCAGCTGGCTCACCTGCAGGGTCACTGCTGCCAAGACGCTGAAACGCTCATTCAGAGGCTCTGATTCTTCAGCATCAGCACCATGGAGCTGGAAATACTGGAGTTATGGTCATTGAATGTGTCAATATTTTACAGTGTAAACATGTTTTTTCTTTGCTGGACACAAAAATAAAAGNAAAAAAGGTTCAGAATCCAAACTTGTTCTTCTTGATTTATTTCACTTCTTTGAAACAACAATTTACATCTTTCAAACGTTCTGTTACCTATTTGCGCTGGTAAGAACCTTTGGCCCCTAATCCAAATGCCTGTTGGTCCTTTACCAGCCCCTACATTTATAGGAGGTGGACCAACCACATCACTTCCTGTTTGCTTCAAACATAAGAACAAGAAGAAAAATAATAAAACAAGAGGCAAATGGAATCAACAATTAACTTACAAATAAGTTCTGTAAATAATACAAAAAATATACATTTATGAATAAACTAACAAAATTCAAATGGATAAAGAAAAATAAAGAATAAATAGCTCCAACAAAAAGATTAAACCACATTTTCTGATCAATGTTTTTTATTTTGTGGTCAAAGTCAAACAAATGAAACCAGCTTCATCTTTAGTCCACATCTGAACTCCTGAGAATCTGAAGGACTTTTATTCACTATTGTTGACAAGGGGCCCATAAAGCGCTAAGCCTCATGGGGCCCCTTGTCTTGTTGGGCCTTATGGGTCTTATGGTGCAGCAATATGAAACATCTGATATAGAAAATATCTAAATCGCACTCAAAGCATGAAGATGATTATATTTTTATTGCTCCGCAGTGACCAGTCCCAGCACCAGGTGGCGCCAGCAACTCAGAAATCAAGGAACCTCCAGCGGTTCTTCACCTGGGTTGGACCGAACCCAGGTGAAGAACCGCAGGTCCAGGTGACACTTTGTTTGACGGGACGTGAATAAAACTGACATGAATAAATTTGTTTTAAAAGTTTTACTGATTGCACTTTAAAAATGAGGTAATTTTGTTATTAAAGGTAAAGTTTGACCAGTCATGATGGTCAGATGGTCAGATCTCCTGCTGCAGAAGGAAGAACCGGATCTCCAGGTGACTCCAAGAGAAACATGGTGAGATTTATTCTAATGTTTGATTTCAGAATAAATCCCAGAAACTGAAGTTATTTATTGAGTTTATATTTTATTTCATTTAGCAACAAATTAAAGTTTGAAGAACAAAAAGATGAAAATGTTTCTCTGCTCTGCAGTTTCAGCCAAAATCTTTGGTGATTAAATATTTTATTTGGTTTGGATGTTTATTTTTAACGGTTATTATTAAAACATGTTAAACACAAACCAGCAGAAAAAAATGAAAATATGAAAAATATGAGTTAATAGCAGAAGAACTGAGGAAAAGAAGGAAAAACCAGAAAGAGACAAACAGAGGAAACCTCAGCGTCCCCCATTGTCTCAGCGCCCCCATTGTCTCAGCGCCCCCCATTGTCTCAGCGCCCCCCATTGTCTCAGCGCCCCCGTCTCCCCCTGTGATCTCAGCGCCCCCCCTGTCCCCCATTGTCTCAGCGCCCCCCATTGTCTCAGCGGCCCCCGTCTCCCCCTGTGCTCTCAGCGCCCCCCCTGTCCCCCATTGTCTCAGCGCCCCCCATTGTCTCAGCGCCCCCCGTCTCCCCCTGTGCTCTCAGCGCCCCCCCTGTCCCCCATTGTCTCAGCGCCCCCCATTGTC
>CAEGAF010198678.1:0-31987 GCA_903067075.1 Micropoecilia bifurca | reverse complement strand
TTTGTTTCATTTTTTTACTTAACCTATTTCATTTTATTTTCCATGGTGGCCCCCCCCCCCCCCCCCCCCCCCCCCCCCCACACATGGTGCATTGAAGAATGGCTGTATTTTGAAATACACACCATCTGTCTCTCTCTATCTCTCTCTCATCTGAGCTTTCACTTTGCTTGAGGTATAGATGTGAAATGGCGGGACAATCGAAAACAAGAGACAGCCCTGGTAAGCATTTTGAACATTTTTTCGATACTTCTTACACTTCCTGAATGGAATGAATGCGTATTTGTGTCAAAGTGGCTAGCGCAGAAAGATCAAATTCTTTGTGCCAATTGACAGATTGTCATTAATTACCATAGTGACAGAACACTGACTTGTTCATCATCATAATGAACTCTACCCAAGTCTTTCCACCTTGGCAGGAAACACTGCCAAAAGGCAAGGTGGCAGAAGACCAAAGGAAGAAGGTTCCATGTGTGAAATTTAGATAGTCTAAATTGACAACTGGATTTTCAAAATAAGACCTACACATACCCTACAAAATAAAGGGCACAGGCTCCCATGCTTGAGATAGCACACGCTGTAGTGGAAGCACCACATAACAGAAGGTCAACAGGCTAGTGACAAACACAGAGACTAATAGTAGCATTTAAGCTAATGTTGCCATTTTAGCTATTTTTTTTTTAAATATAAATGTTAAGCTTTACGTACTAAATAAAGTAACTCAATATTAGTCAATGCGCCTGTGATAAGCCACATCCTACTAGCAGCATTTTAGCTAATTTTAGCTTACATGCTAATGTTTGCATACTGTGTGGAGTAAGTCACTGATCCATCCATCAATCCATTTTCTTAACATCCTTGTCCCTTAGTGGGGTCAGGAGGGTTGCTGGTGCCCATCTCCAGCTAACGTTCCGGGTGAGAGGCCGGTTCACCCTGGACAGGTAGCCAGTCTGTCGCAGGGCAACACAAGAGACACACAGGACAAACAACCATGCACACACACACACACACACACCTAGGGGCAATTTGGAGAGGCCAATGAACCTGACAGTCATGTTTTTGGACTGTGGGAGGAAACCGGAGAACCCGGAGAAAACCCACACATGCACAGGGAGAACATGCAAACTCCATGCAGAAAGACCGGGGCCGGGAATCGAACCCAGAACCTTCTTGCTGCAAGGCAACAGCTCTACCAACAGAATTCCTTTATTGTCAAATTTAAAAAAAAAAAACACCAACTCTCCAAGGTGCTGCAAATAATTACATAAGCATTTTTAAATAAATGTAAAATATAGTGGATACAATCCAATACAACTTCCTTGAGGATAAGAGTTTGCAGAGGCGGTGGGTTAGGTGTGAGGGGTATCTGGTTATGCTGTGGGTTTTCTGGAGGCAGCAGGTCCCTTAGATCTCCTCCAGAGATGGAGGAGAGCAGCCAGTCAGTCTCTTTGCAGTGTCGATCGACACTGCTTATTGACAAAGAATTTGTGGTTCTGCCGCAGTGCCACTGGAGAACCACAGTGAGAAGCCATGGCTGAACACCGACTCCATAGAGCAGAGATTCGGTGCACCAAGAGCTACTCAAGTTGTTCTTCCTGAGAAACACCATTGCGCCCTCTTCAGGATGAAAGTCGTCAGGTCAGGTCTTCAGAAAACTTGATATGAATAATGTAAAGTCTACAAAATGCTATTTATTCCTTCTGACTATCAAGTTAATAAAAATGTCATTTATTAAATTCAATGTAGTTGTTTAAATCTTTGCATCTGGCAGCAACAAAACAAACTGAATTCAAAATGCCTGAAAACAACTATATCTACATTTCTAGGCATGTTTTGAAATTTACTGACCTGGTCAGATTTAATTTGTCCAGGTAAATGAAAAAAAAACTATTTACAATTTGAAATGGTCAGTGATATATCAATTTTAATAGTAGTTTATTTGATATCAAGCCCGGAGATTGGAGATTGGATTGTAAAATGTACGAGCTAACTTGAATGCACCATGGCCTTAAAACAAAAAAAAACAAAAACAAAAAACGTAAAATACCGCGTAGAAGCGCAAATGGTTTCGGAAACATCTCGACGCTTGACGCGACACAACACCGGCTGTCACGTAACAGCAAAGCAGTCAAGGTTACCGGTCGAGTTTCAGCGGACACATGGCTTGACCACTCGACAAGATGCATATCGTGGACTTCGTGTCCGGTTCTGTTGCAGGTAAATGGGTAAAACTAATGTCGCCACGCCGGTTTGTTAGGTTTAAGTGCTGTTGCTAAATTGCTAGCCGCTGTCAGTGTGTGATATAACGACATATGCAAAGATCAGATTAGTTATGACACGACGTCCTTTTTTTTTTCTTTTTTACAATTTCTTTCTTCGTGTTTAAGCTCGTTTTTAAGCCTGTGCTGGTTTGGCTTTTCTACATAAAGGCAGACACAACAATGCAGACACAGTCGGTCAACATTTCGTTTCTGTTAAGCTGCAATAATTCCAAATAGAAAATATGAGTCGCGTGTTCCTTTTGAATGCCTACCTGTTTCGCATGATCGCGAGGTTTGGCAAACTACAAATGAAAACGAGACCTTGCTCATATCTGTGTTGCTGTCCTTGGTCCGAACCGACAGGGGCGTGTGGAGTGACTGTGGGCTTCCCTCTGGACACTGTGAAGGTACAGTGAGGCTCGGATCTGGTCTCTGGTTGCACATGCATGACTTCTAGATCACAGCTAATACATTTTCGTGTTATTCTTAACCTTTTTAGGTCCGAATCCAAACTCAGAAACGGTTCACAGGAGTGTATCAGTGTGTACTGGAGACCATATCAAAAGAAGGGGTGAGTATATTATTTCCAGGAGTTTCACACACACATTGATTAGAATGGTGTTGATCTTAAGTAGCCCTTATAATGACATGGGTTTTTAAGGTTCTCTGTAGGCCATTGTGAGTTTTTCACTTTGAGTACAAAATATAGTTATTTTACCGTATAGCGATATTAACACAAAAATCCTACAGAAATTCATTAGCAGCACAAATTATTTCTTTAAACCGACAAGAAATAATTGTTGCTGAAGGAAAGAAGCGACAATTATTTTCTTAATTGTAGATATTGATTATAAGAGTTACATTTGCAGCTACACCATAATTTCTTGGACTTAAAACTAAAACTGCAAATTTGGTAAAGTGAAAGAAAAATTCTAAATTGTTGAGGCGTTTTAACTGAACTACTTACTACAAGAACCTGCATATTTAAGGAACGCTAACAACTAAAACAAGACTATAATTACACGGATTTTGTTTTTCAAGTTCAACATTAAATCCTGCAGACTCAGTTTTTTATTTTGTATATCCTTCTTGAAAAGCACACATTTGCACATCGTGTGTGCTTTAAGTAGGACACCATGTGGATTCTGTTTTATGAACTGTTGACTCAGGGACACATTGAAGAATGAAGAATGTGCCACCTTTTTAGAAAACTTACAGTGAAACTGTTACAAAAAACCATTTGACCAAAGTCGTGTAATTTAAAATGCATTTCTGCCAAAACACCAAAGAAGTTCATGTGAACCTCTGAGTTTAATCGCCAAATCGTAAAATGCAAAGAAGCGCAATCGTCGGAACAAGCAAAGTGAAGTAAAAGATTTTTTTTTTGTCTCCCTTTCCCGTTCGTTGTTCGCTCAGGTGCACGGCTTCTTCAAAGGCATGTCATTTCCCCTGACCACGGTCTCGCTGACGTCCTCGGTGGTGTTTGGCACCTACAGGAACTGCCTGCAGTGCATGAAGCAGGCGAGGGGAGCCGAGTGGAGTCCAAGCACCAAACTGGAAATCTTCTTGGCTGGGATGGTGGGAGGTGTAGCCCAGGTAAACCAAAACAATCAAAAACCACAGGTTCACAACCTACCTTATGTCTTATTAATCTTACTAGTGAACTTTACTCCTCACACAAACGGAATAAATGTAACTTCGTTTGAGTGTTTTAAGCTTTGTGCCTCCGATCTGTTTCCTACAGACGTCGGTCATGTCTCCAGGCGACATAGTGAAAGTGCGTCTGCAGTGTCAGACAGAGTCGGCGCGGGAAGGAACCAACGAGCTCCGACCAAAATACCGCGGCCCGGTTCACTGCCTGCTGAGCATCGTCAAAGAGGAGGGGCTCAGGGGTCTCTACAGAGGAGCTCTGCCGCTCATGCTGAGAGACGCCCCGTCCTACGCCACCTACTTTTTGACCTATGCGACCGTCTCCGAGTGGATGTCAGGCGGCAGCAAT
Organism: Micropoecilia bifurca; assembly: GCA_903067075.1. Taxonomy (NCBI): domain Eukaryota; kingdom Metazoa; phylum Chordata; class Actinopteri; order Cyprinodontiformes; family Poeciliidae; genus Micropoecilia; species Micropoecilia bifurca. The sequence goes on along the minus strand of CAEGAF010198678.1, from coordinate 27,730 downwards.
AAGAAATTACGTGAGTAAAAAGCGGTTCAGCTTCTTCCAACCTTGTCGGGCATTTCAAATCCGAGAATCCCATCAACATGTGGGATGTGATGATGTTATTTTGTGTCCCTAAGACTGGAGCGGTGTGATGCTGGCTGGAGGGGTGGCAGGAATGGCGGGCTGGTTCGTCGGAACGCCCATGGATGTGATAAAAGCCCGTCTGCAGATGGACGGCGTGCGAGGGCCGAAGCGGTACAGGGGCTTTTTCCACTGCGTCGCGGAGACGGCGAGAGCCGAGGGAGCTGCGGTTTTCTTCAAGAGCCTGGGCATCAACTGCCTGCGCGCATTCCCAGTGAACATGGTGGTGTTTTTCACGTACGAGGTTCTCACCGGTTTCCTTAGGACTGAACCGGAAGGCATTGACTCGCCTCACGTAAGGGTGGAATAGGAAAATCTCCGTTTGACCGAGTGCTGAAATATTTAGTTCCCCAGGAGCGACTGTCTCCACGATGATCACTAAAACTGCTACATATCATGCTTTCAAAAAGATAAACATCAGTTTTGTGTTTATTTGGGAAATTCCATCAGTCAAGCGTTACTGTATGTGACTCCGTCTGGCCACTAGATGGCATCCTTGACCTTATTGTTGCGACATATCCTCAATGTTCCACAACATGAGACATTTTTAACTTCATTCACAACCATTAAGTGACTTGAATCAGCCGTCGTTGTTTGGACAGTATTGGACATCCGTCCCTAAACAGGCCACATGCTTTACTTTACTTCCACTGCTTTTTTTTTGCAAACAAAATGTTACAAGTGACTCAAACATATTGAAACTGGCTGTAACAAGTTGAGCAACATTAAAAATTGGAGTATAGATTCTACTTTAACAGCAAATGTTTCCTCTTTTTTTAAAGCCTAATAAAGAGGAAACCTGCTGTCTAATCAATGGATTAAACTCGTGTATTAATATTTTAATTTAAATATCAGAGTGATACATTATTTGGTGTAAGGGAACAGACTCTGTTACAAAGGCAAGCCAGGGTTTTTAAATGTTGGAAATGCGTAACTTGTTATTTATTTTTTATTACTACAATGAATGTTTACTATGTCTTATGCAATAAAGCTTGACAATACTTTGCGTACCTCTTTGTCAATGCATTGGAAGAATGCATTGAAGTTTTACACTTCATTCAAGATGTCAGCAAGCAGAAGTATATTTGGCTGGGAAACACTTAGTTTGTCTGCAGTTATGAATATTGAATATGCTGCAGTCATAAGATAAAAGGAGAAGCAGCTGAGCAATGACAACACACATTAGTAGCCATGATGGAAAGAAAGCAACTGAAGTGAATTTTTCCAGAGAGCATGCTTTCATTTTATTACACAGCATAATTAATAGTTTATGAAGGATTTTTCCTCTGTTAATTGCTCGTCAAACTAGTGATCTCTATTCTTATGCCGCATGTCCTCCGAGCTCTAGATATGGACTAACTTGATCCGGCTTTTTGAACAAAATAGTTCGTACAAACATTAAAGAGCAGCGCTACATCGGTTGTCCACTACTATGTTTTTTTTTTATTAATATTGCAACAATTTCTCACAGGTATTAACTCCAATTAATCCTTGGAAAAGACAACAGTTTCCTCATGGCTTTTTGAGGGTTTTTGTCTGCCGCAAGAAAAGTTGCACTTGCATTCAACGCTGGTATTCCACAGTGAGTGGTTGTTTGAGCTACTTCAAACCAGTCAGCCTAATAAATAAATACTTGTTTTGCATGTATTTCCATGTCAGTTATGTTTATGTTAAATATTTTGATTTGCAGCTGCAGTACATCTCTCAGACTGAGCAGAGACGGGTCGTCGACATGACGTCTTGCCACAAATTTCCAGTTTGATTTTGGTCTAGACTTTGAATACAAAATCTAAAGTCCTGGTGGAAGGTGACCCTACAACCCCAGTCTACAGTCTCGGGCAGCATCTGACACATTATCTCAAATAATCTCCTTTTTGCTTAGGTCCATTCATTCCACCTTTTTCCCTGCACCTGCTGAAGAAAAGCCTCCCTATAACAAGATGCTGCCGCCACCATGGTGTCGACGCTCTTCCGTAAAATAGATTTAATCGCCGTCCTGTCAAAGGTTTGTCCAACCTGAACAGTGGATCTCTGCAGCTCACTCAGAGTTACCATGGGCCTCTTTAAAAGGCTGCTTTGAATAAAGCTCTCCTTGCCTCTTCTCCAGGTTTAGGTGGACACTCACGTCTTGGTAAGTTTGCATCTTTGCCATTTTACTCATGCTGAGTTGAACAGTCCTCTGTGAGATGCTGCGTCTCATAACCTAACTGAACTAAATTGCTGTGAGCTGTGTCACTTTAGTCATTCTGACGTCACTTTGCGTTTCCTATCCACAAGCTCCTCACAATAGTTTGTTGGAGTTCCTCCCGACTTAGATGGTTTCATAGGCCGCCTTGCTTATGCGCACCAAATTCTCTGTAGGATTGTGATGGACATAACTAAATATTGCTTTTGTTGTCCTTATCCACTTTACAACAACTCTGCATGAATGTTCATTATCCAATTGGAAGACCTTTTACAGCCAAGCTTCATCTTGAGATGAGCACTAGACCCACCTGGGTTTTCTTCTGGGGTCATTTTACACATCTTGGACCAAAACACATTCATCTCTGAGGCACAGAGCTGGTTGGACGTTCCCATTATCTCTGTACATAGACACAATTGGTTAAACAGATGAATGAATCACCTTCAGCCATCTGGATGATGATCCCATCCAGACTCCACTCTCAAAGTTTCCAAAGTCTTGCCGTCATTTTCTTTGCTTCCCCTTATTTAAAGAGACAGCAGTCATTCTGTATGTAAACTTCCAATCATGATGTTGTTAATACATAAATCCTATTATGTTTGGTTTTGGGTTTTTTTTATACAATGAAAGTACATTTCTTGCTTCAACTGTAAAAGTCTGTGGTTATTTTGTGAGAACGTGCAGCCAAATGCTTTTTTATAAGATCAGGAAAAGCCTGCAAAGATATGCCTATATCTGCAGTCAGAGCAAAAGAGGTTTGGAACGACTGAACAAACGAGGCTGGACACGGAACCATGCTAATTTTGCACAGTGAGGATGATGAAATTATGAGATAATGCTGCTGCAACAGGATGGGAATCTACTTTAACCCTACTGCTGTGGTTTAAAGTTTAAAAATCTTTTCAAAATAGTTGGAAGTAATTTTTTCTTATTTTTGCATGAAACTTTTTCTGTTTGTCTTAATAGGTGCACTCTAAATATGAATTGAAAATGGTTCATTTTACACATTTGCAGCCCCCCGCCTCCCTTTGTCTGCATTTTACATAGATACTGTTTGGGTCAATTTGATCCAGCAGTCAAGTTGAAGGGTAAAAACAATCAAAAAATGTCCAATTCTATATGTTTTCTTGCAGCTATGAAACATATTTCACCACACACACCACACCATACACACACATGCACACGCACACAAGCCCGCTTTCCTCACTATTCTCTTTACTTCACTAAGAAACTTTGAGAAAGCAGGTGTTTATACAAACTTTTGACAGGAACCTTTTCTGTTCCCGTGGCTAAACTCCACCGACACTGAGTGGACACTCAGCAGAAGTGGAGGGAAAACATAAATATTCTCTGCATGACTCATTTGTCTTGATTTTAATCACCGGGTCAATTTGACCCAGAACAGTATACGTGTCCCAAGCTCAATTATAGAGATCACCTATTGAAAAAAAGGAAAAAATCATAATGTAACATAAAAAAATTTCAAGGAAATTATTGCTTTTTTGTGTGTAGGTTTTTTTCAGTGGACATAAAAAATGTATATTACATTTTTATGTCCAAATGAGTAAATTGTCATCATTGATCCTTTATTTGTGAAAAATGAAAAAAAAAAAAAATCATTGCGCAAATATTGATTGAAATAGTTAGTATTGGACTTAATGGACAAACATGTTTTGGAGGATTTTTTTTTTATGTTTCTGACACTACTGCGTGATTAAACACTCCCTGGGTCAAATTGACCCAGGAACATTATTGCTACACCTCACAAACGAACACAGCAGGAGGGTTAAAGCTCCCTTACATCCTAACCAGGAGAACAACACATGTTGGGGGGGAGGAGGGAGACGTCGAGCTGAGGTTTCAAGTTATCTTAGGACTTCACAGTTGGAAAAATATCACATCAGTTTCAGCTTTCCCAAAACCATCCGTCATCTTTTCAAGTTTCTCCCAAGCTGAGACGGAGAGACAAACAACCCTGTTATTTACTGAACTCAAACACACTGTAGCGCGAGCAAACATCAAGGGGAATCCTGGAAACATTTTTAAGAGCTGATTTAATGAAACCGCCATCACTCTGAGCGGCCCACAAACATTATTACTGCAACAAAAACTTCATCTGTCTTTTTTTTTTTTTTTTTTCTCCGAGAACCCGTGAGAACAGACGTCTCCTGAAATATGTGTTAAAGTGAGGATTTCATCTGTTTTACATCTGTAATTGGCTCATGGTTTATCCCACCCTGGGAGCACTAAAGATCTATTGTAAAGAAGTCAACTGTAACGATTTAATTGAACGACAGATTTACTAAATGGATGAAGTGGGGTCATGTCAGGAGAGGGAGCCCAGGGGTTCTAGCTCTGGGGCGTCTTTTTAGGATTAAATGCTGTAAAAAAAAAAATAAAAAAAAAATAACAATATAGTGTCTTTTATGGTTTGATACTGTGTATATTCAAATTCCTTTTGGAACACGTAAAACTCAGCCTGACTGTAAACACAACTTCAAGACGCAGGAAGATAATGGTTGCCATCAGTTAATTAGAAGTGACCTAACGGAGTAATTATAGGAGGTTATGTGTGGTTCACAGGCTTTCATGTGCAAAGGGTTAATAGTTTGCCCATACATAAAGCGGAACAGGGTCTGCTGAGCTGTGTGTCTTTATTGCAGCTCCAAATCAGCGCTGGGATCCACACACCAGGCTTCTCCACAATGGGAGAATTGCTGGGATTCTAGGAACAGCACTGTGTACAGTAGAACGGGAAAAACTCTTCAATGTTGTCTTTGTTAGCTGCTTTTAATTAAACCCTCCATGTCTTTTCTCAGGATCCAAAACAGCCCACAATTATATAAGCATCCAGAGATCTCATTCAATAAAGCTGCAGGCTCACTGCTTGTGAAATTACCAGAACTGAGAGAGACACCTCATTGCTGTTGTTTTGTTTTTTAATAGGTTTCTGGTTGACTTTGATTCCAGGGAATCCGGAAATAAAAAAAAAAAAATTAAATATAGTGATTCTATACAGGCGACGCTCATGTGTTTAGATTTTATGGCTGTAATCTTTCTGATTACTGCCATGATATTACCAGAATTTATCTATTTTCTTTTTTTTTTAAAGTAGACTGTCTCTTGCTTGGGAATGAAAGATGGACTTATGAAATGGTATGAAATGAGGGGAAACAATGAAGGATTCAAAGGAGGAGTATCTTTGTGTACAAAATGTCATCTTCTAAAAAAAAAACAAATAGGATCAGACATAGTTAATTGACTCTGACAGATATTGAGATACATCTAAACAAGCAGCTTTTGATTTTGGCAGGAAAATCTTTAAAGCCTTCACATCTGGAGGGTTTCTTAACATCGTCGGAAGTTATGATGAGAGTTTTCTAAAAAATAATTCAGTGTAGGTACCTTCACAACTGTAAAAGATTAGATATGAGGCGTTTAAACTATTTATGGGATGGTTCACTGACAGAAACAGAATCTCTCCTCCACCTATTAATGCTAAAAGCAGTCGTGTCAGTCATTCTTGCAGTATTTGGTTTTATTTGTTTAGTGACTACCGCAGCAAATTTTAATTTTGCACATACCTCTGTTTTTGTTACTTGTATAATTATCTAATATTTTGAGCTGCATCCTACTTTCGTGGTGTTAAATCTGCTCAGGTTTATCCCAGATGACCATTTTTCTAATTTCCATAAGGCATATATCATTAGGCCAAGGTTTCCATTTGCTCACGGTGCCAATAATTGAACAATCTGAGCATGTTGTAACTCGCCAAAAAAAAAATGTAAAGAACACATTTTTATCTAAATGTTACTTTTAAGTAAAGTCTTAAATATGTCTTGCGGCTGCCTAGAGTGCGGTTGAAACACACAATGAATCAATTGAACCGTTGAACTAGTCTTGACAAATTCCTGGAAGGCTCCACTTTGTTATCAGAATCTGTCCTCTGTAACTACCACTTGGACCCTGTTTTACCAATTGCTGTTATGGGCTATTTCGGGATCTCGACGCTCCCCTTCCAGTGACGTGTGCTGCTGGGTAAATCTGCAGCTTCGATAGCCTGGGCCTGCAACCTCAGATGGCATCAACATGGGGAGAAGGAGGAGGAAGATGAGGAGGAGGAGGGAAGTGAAAGAGAAATAACAGTGGACATGATGGATGGAGAGGAACATACATATGATTACATGTTAATGCAATTAATAAGTTAATTCCTCTTTAAAATATACATAATGTTGAATGAAAATATGTTTAGAGTGATGTTAAAGCAGAGCACAACAATGCCACTTATTTCACAAATTCTATTTGTAGAAATAAAAAGAAACAGTAATACATTAATTAATTCAAAATAAATGCACAGCTATATGATGATGAACACAGTTCTACAGCAGGATTTCTCAACATCCAACATTCTTAAAAGCTCACCGAGGAAACAAATCAGTTTCGTTTACTTAGGTTGATGACATCACAAGAGGCCCAGCAATTAAGCTAATCAGCTGGTATTTGTAAACTATGTGGTGGTTGGGTGACTTCTGACACATTCAGACACAGATTGTGAAACTTTCACATTTCTACACCACCAGTGATTCACCTAAGAAATGAACAGTGATAAATCTGATTTGCCCCTGGCCATGTTCACATCACACACAAAAACATATTCAAATAGTTACTCATGTTTAAATAGTTATAGGTTACCAGTACAGTGGTCTAACCCTCTTTTCACCTGAATGGTGCTAATGGTATAGGCTGCAGGTGAAGCCATATGGAATATAAAAAAAATATTTTTGAAACAGAAATTTGGTTAAAACATATTAGGAAAAAAAAATGGACATATTGAAAAGAACTGTGTGATGTGAGCAGGCCACGTTCAGGTGGAGTTTGTTTCTCAGGCAGAGTTCACCTAAACCATAAATGAGCATGACAAATAGAAAAAAGTAACTGTGACTACATCTAAGTTAAGATGGGTTTATTTCATAGAAATATATGGGTCCTTCTCTTTAATTGTAAACTGAGTCTGGATGTTAAGATCACTGATAATGGAAGGTAATCACAACAACCCAGAATGTGGCTGAAGCGTAATTTGGACCAGATCTTATGGCCTTGTTAAGTCGACAACCACGACAACATTTATTAAAGAACAAAATGTCTTTGGTGGCCGATTCAAATAGTTTAGTCACTTAAAATCAGAGCAGCGCCGCCTGTCTTTGTCCTTGTCCTTTGTCCAGGCACCCTAAACACATCATCCGGGTTTGTTTTTGTTTTTTTTTAGCAGATAAATGTTACTAAAGACGTCAAAAACACATAATGAGAGTTTATGTACATCACTCTCACATCACTGCTGTTCATTTGGGTTTTTCCAGGTACGGCTGCATTCTCACTCAGATATGAATACCAGCATTAGGGTCAACTCAACAATCCACCAAAGTACCTTTTTTTTGTGAGTGTCGCTGTGTTTTGTTTATGTTAAACTAGCAGTCAGTCCAAAGTTTACTCCTCCCTCTAACTCGTTGACCTTTGAAAAGGCCTGAACCACTTAAACGACCCTGAACTGAGTTGAAGTGCTGCAGAAAATGAGCGAGTGGCTGGATTTGGAAGGTGAGCAAAAAAACATGAAAAAAAATATGCATCTAGAACTTTTTATTTATTTTTCTTTCATATTTATCAAGAAAAAAAATCATTGTGTTCTGGTGTTTGAATTCTGCAAATGAATCTGTGACTATAAAGTTTAAAAGATCTCACAACAACCAGCGCCAATTAATTAAATTGTGAAAGGAGTGTATTTAAATAAAACACAAACGTACCTTCATTTACATTTCACCGGTGCCAACAAGTCCTTTCTAAAATATTCTTTATGGACATGCCAATAAATCAATCTGATTATTGTTTTAGGGACATTAAAGGGCTAAAAGATGTGCTTCCTAAATGTCAGAACATATCAGATAACATTTATCCAAACCAAAGGTATCACAAAGATGATATTTCTTATTCAGTGACAACAATTACAAGTTAGAAACATGCTGAATATGAGAGCACTTCCAGACATAAAATACTTTGTCTACAAGGGTAGTTTGTCCATCTATGTTCTCTCTGACTTTAAGAAACGTGGCAAACAAACAATGACCACCATTTTTCTTCTTGACATACGACCACACGGTTCTCTGAAGTCAACTTCTGATTGGCTAATCATCACCTTGTGACGCCAGGTTCCCCAGAAGAGATTCAGGAGAGTCAAGAAGAAGACTAAGACACTCCATTCTGTTTATTTTTTTATGTTTTCCAAATTGACATGTGCAGGTGGTTTGACATTTTGAATTAAGTTCTTGTGTTTTTTTCCTCTCCCAAACTCTCCTGAGGTATTAGACCTCAAGATTTCTGAGCGGTCAAAACCTTTTCCATAACTCCTGAGAAAGTAGAAAACTTTTGATAATGTTAAGCTTTAATCAGCTTATATAATAGTTTGAAAAAGAATTTCTTTAAAAAAAAAACAAATCTTCCTTTTCCATCTTTACACTTGATTGTAGAATTTGCGTTAGTCTCTTTTGTTTGATCCGGTTTGTTTTTACATTATTACATCATGAGTGTGATTAATTATAAATTTGATCATTGATTAACAAAAGTTCATTTGATTCATCAGTTATGTATATTGATACCATATATATTGATACCATAAGGTGACAAATGCATGAGTTATACTGGACAAATTATGTGGCAGGATGGAAAACCTCATGTCACAACAAGATCATTTACTGTTTTATGGGAAACTTTATGACAAGTTGCACATGAGTCTAAGTTCACATGCCCAATCATTAGTTTTATTCAAGCCAAAACAATGTATTACGCTAATCAGGATAAAAAAGGGTGATGGAGTTCCCTCGCCAAAGCTGCTTAAATTAAGTTTTACAAAGATTCTGAACCTAAAAACCAGACCAACCAAAGAACATTCATGCGAGTAGTTGAAGTAAACCACACTTGCACTTATTTACCCCGACGTTTCAACATGGGATTTGCATTTTTTTTGCCACCCAGAGCACATCTTTATAAGACAAAACATGTAAAAAAAAAAAAACTAACCAGCTGACGTTCTGAAGAGGAGCGAACACCGACATCATGCTGTTCACAAAGCTCTGCGTGTTTGGGAGGAAAAAGTGGTCCTGCAACAGAAGAGAGCCTGGCAACAAGTTTTATAACAGCATCTGTAATCGCCTACTCACTCTGACAGTCTGGTGCAGTAGGCGAGGGTTCAGACCAGGTCAGCCACCCACAAACACATGACTGAGTTTCTGATTCTAACGCCGTCTTATCAGGAAAAACCCGACGAGACGGAAACACAGAATGTCCAAACGTCCAAACACAGGACATTCCTCAGCAGAGGAAAAGCTCTGCCCGCTTCCTCATCAGCTAGAAATTGCAGATTATGAAATTGTTGCACGTTCTGTGCAGGAGGAGAGCAACAAGTTTAGTTTTAAAGAGATGGTGCAAGATTTTTGAAGTGGGGTTTTGTCGAAAGTTTATAAGCAGCTAACATCTTACCTGCAGGTAATGCCTCTCTTGATGTAGCCACTTAGGATTAGTTGGTCCTGGAGGGTGAAGTTTACAAGAAATGTAATATGAGCCGAATACAAAGCAGAGGTTTTTGCCATGCCTGAAAACATCAAAGCAGTTTTAGGAACCGACATAATCTGAACTTTTAAGCTAGGGCTGTCCGACATGTAGTCGATATTTCAGAAATGCCACAAATCTTACCCACCAGTAAAGACGGAGATGGATATTTCATGATTTAAAAATCATGAATATAAAAAAAAAAACATTGCATAAATCCTCAACTTCTCAGGAAGTTCACTGGTATGTAAAATCTTTATTTTCCACAAAAATCACCCTATGCTTTAGTGTAAATCATCTTAAAAGGATGTTGAATGTTAATATTTATGACAGTTTGAAATTGGAGTTAGTTTATGGCTCTCAAACTTCACTTCAGGATCCAGGTCAAAATAATCATACTTTATCTTCAACTAGCCTGTAGGTTGAAAATGTCAACTTTTTTTTTCCTTACTTCACCATGTTTGAATAAATTGTGCAACTATTTACTCATAATATCACCAAGAGAAAATTTGAGGAAAACACTTTTTACATTTCAGCTTTTCAAGGCACTCATTAAAAAATAAATAAATAAAAAATCCAAACACTGACTGCGTTGTAGACTTTTCCTAATTTAACCTCGAGTTTAGAGTCAAGCTGGGGGAAAAAACCTGCCAAAGTATGCAGCTAACAAGCCAAAGGATTAGCAAACAGATTGACCACATTCAGTCAAAGCAGAAAAAGAATGTGGCAAGAGTTGTTAACATAGTGTACAGCACAGCCTCTGCAACACAGTTATTAATCAAATGGTATTTAGGCAGAGACGTCTTTACCTCCCTTCCAACAAAGACGGGAACAAAAGGTCATGTTCCAAAACATATTTGGGGTGTTTAGAAATGTCAAATGCCTGCGTTTGTGTCTGGAAACTGCGGAGGGGTGGATTGTTCAAGCAAACAAGTACAATCCGCATTTTTATTTCTTTGTGGTAGTGACATGTGCAATCCATAATTAGACTAACAAGAATAACACTCCTCAACAATACGACTAAGGAAACACGAGTGAGGGGGGAAGAAATCTGTGCGTATCATTAGGAAAATAGGTAATGCTCTAAATCACAAATTAGTATTTGCTAAATTTGAAAATATAGCCATATACATGTGGCTATATTTATTTTTCTCGTTTTAGTGAATACGTGTGAGCAAGATCAGGAATCAAAGGGGTTTATAATTAGACAGCGAGAGCCAGGAATCAAAAACAAACACTTGTTTTATAATGCAACCGGTTGCCAACGGCAGAACGCTGCGAAGGTCTCGGCAGAGAGGAGAGTCTGGTTAGTGTTTGAAATACAAGATAAACATTTCAGTCAATCACTGTCAGCATATTAACCAAGCAAACAATTGCGTACGTGACTTACCAAACAGCATCTGCGCCGAGTTAAAATGTATTGCTTTGATACATAACAGCTGGATATAAGCTGTGATGCACCGACACAAACAGCTCTAGGATTTTTATGGCTGTAATAACACTAAAAGCTTTTGGAATAAGAGAGCTTTTCTCACTCTGTATTTGTATTTAACACCCCATCAAGTTTTCAGTAACATTAAAGGCTGCACCTGCTCATTTGCAATCATCCATTTTTTATTTATTTTTTGATTCCAGGTACTAATCAGACTCATTAAGGTTAGCATTTGATTATATTGAGTCGAATCCAATGATACCTTTGTGGTGATGGAGTCTGTGCAGTATGTGCTCAAACCAGAGTCGTGCTGTTCAAAACCAGGCTGATCCGGGTTAAGGAAGATGCTAAGGGGCCATGTTATGTGTTTTGCAGGCACAAAGTGTCATTTTATAACACAATCGAGTGGCTATGTTACCTTTAATTCAATGCTGTATATATCAAACATCGCCTCGAACAAAATGGTCTGAGTTTGGAGATTGCAGCTCCAAAGAGGAGGATCAGGGACCCTTGGTGAGAGTAAACCTTAAGGTAACTCTAAACGGTTGCCATGGATAATTAAATGATTTTTCATACATGCATAGAAAAGTGAAAAGAACACACTAGGTATTTTGTTGGGGGGGTTTTGATAAGGGAATGACATTATTACATAATGTAAAAATAATAAAAGTGAATTTTTAAAGTTTTAAAGTGACTTGATTTCTGGAGTTTTGTTTTGTGTTGGCTTTGTGGTGTTTGGCTTTGATTCTTTTCTGCTGTTTGGAGAAATCTTTTCCCATGCAAACCTGAGAGTGGCTAAAATCGGGATCAACTATGTTGCTACGGAAGATGCAGGAGCTTCTTAAAGAGACAGAGGCCAATTTTAAGTCATCAAACTCCAAAGTCAAATTTTTTTTAACAACTGAATATAACAGTTATTTGATTGTCTTAAAAAATGACACCCTGGAAAATATAAATCACCAAGAAATGCAAATTCCATTTCTATTAAAAATCATTCCACAGTGTAAAAAACTGTAATTTCAATAAATGAATTTTATGCTTTGTTAAAAAATCCCATTACAGGAGAAACAGAAAAAAAAACATTTTGACTCAGAGCACAATGTTATAATTAAAACAGAAATACCATGGAGGACTGGAAGTATTTTGGGCTGTTTTGCTGCACTCCCACGAACCCTCTAATTCCATCACTGCTCAGGAGGATATTGGCCTTCTTTACAAAGGAAGTGTTGTATCCGATTGGGACGCTGAATGAGGCCTAAGCCTTTTGCTTGTTTCACTGAAGTCTGGAAGTGAAGAATATTTTGTTTGAAATTGTGAAAAAATAATAACATGATAAACAGCCCAAATTATTGCTGTTCATTTTTACCTGTTTAACTTTATATACACACAGTAAAGCACACAAGCAGAGCTCAAGGCGGCAAATAAATGAAAAACAAAGAAATTCTATGTTTTCTGCCGGTGTATTTTCAGCTTCAAAAGTTACATCTTCACATATTTTAGATATTCTGTAACAAATAATTTGGAGTTCAGTTCCACAGAAAATACCATCAATACTGACCTGCAAATAGCCAGGGGTCTGCTGTATTGCAAAAACTTGCCATTGGTGGGATTTATGGGAAACCAAGTCAGATTTTTATTATACCATGTTAAAATTAATTAAGTGTACTGAAGATGTCTGGCGGTTAAACACCAAAACAGCCCGTGTGCATGTTGAAGAAGAGTTTACAAGAGATGGAGACAATGACTGTATAAAAAGACATCTCAAATGACCATGAATCAGCTTTTATATATATATATATATATATATATATATATATATATATATATATAGTGTATCAGAAGATACACTGGAGGTACAGCAGGGAAGGAAATAATATCTCAAGAGCATGAAGAGGCTTTTTCTGTGTTCTGCCACAGACAGGCTCTTCTGAAGCTCGTCGTGAGGCAAAGCAAATATGGAAAGATATTCAAAAGGACGAAGACTGAGGAGGAGGACAGCTGAGGGGAGGGGCTGACAGATTAAAACCACAAGAAATGCAAACATTTATTGCAATAGAAATAAACGTAGATGTGGCCTGTTAAATTCAGCACAGACACTGACAAACATGTTGGTACCTCTGCAAAAAAAACAAAAAACCTAATAACTAGGAGAAATCAATCTTCTAATGTGCAGCCCTTATGAAAAGACTTGACCCTCTTGGACATTTTACACTTTTTATTGCTTACCAAATCAATCATAATAGGCAACATTTGACAAATAAATTAATAAATAAAAAAAAGGCCTACCCACACAGACTCAGCCTTGTGATTGCAGCCTGGGTGCATCGACTAAATATTTGTTTAACAACATTGAATATCTATGCAGTTTAATTTATTTGAGATATTTTTACTTATCTGTCATTATTTTGTAGAAATCAGTTTTCATTTTCACAGTGAAGATTTTTTATATAAAAATGCCGAGTTTCGTTAATCATGATCGATTTGCAAATGTAGTAAAGAAAGTAAATAGTCAAGGGAATTAATACTTTTTATTGGCACTATATTTAAACTAGAGGCCAGGTTTTCTATTAATTCTCCTGCAAGAAAAAATGAATTCACTTAAAAGCTTTTTACACATCTTTATCTTGGATGATAACAAATATGTAGCATTTTAAAACCACCTTCATATTCATCAGAGCCAAGTCTAGACCTGGAAAATATAAGGTACACAAGAAGTAAATGGTTAAAGCATTGTGACAAAAAAAACTCTAACCTGAAAAAACTAACATTTTGCTCCATTAACCTACATAAGAAACATTTGTTTGTGGAACCTTTGAGGAGCTATGAAGGATAATGACCACCTCAAAAAATGCACAGCGTGTTCTGCGCATTGTTATACAAAGGTTCAGGTCAGCTAGTCTTCAAAGACTTAACATGCCAAACAGTAAAGGGGTCACACCAGCAGACATTCCTCTCACACAAAGGCTCGAAGCAGCTTGCATCATAAAACTGACGCTGCTTTTTTTTCTTTGCACAGAAACAAACGGGCAGCAAATTTTAAGCAAAGTCTCGTCTCAGCCAATCACGTCAACCTGCCACTTCTCGTGCTAGTTTGACGAATTTCGACTTATAAGATCATGGGAACAAACATGGGGGTGAATCTTAATTGTCACCATCATTTTGTTTTGGCACCAACAAACAGTAGAAGCAACACTGATTGACTTAGACTGAATTATTTTTGCGTTGGGGGGGTTTAGGCTCGCTTGCATTAGATTCGCTCAGTTAACCTTCATCTCATTTGACCTCTGTGTTGCTGCTCAATACGCCTGCTTGCAATTGACCTTCAGGGCTTTTATTTTGAAGCTAGAACTCTGCCAACAATGTGATTTCACTTGGTTTTTTTTCGTTAGCAGACCACCAACCCAAGCCTCATAAAAAAACATATGTACAGAACCTATAAAGTGCAGAGATATGTTGTTACATCACCTGACCTGCTGTGGAAGAAGAAACATAAAGCAGGACATGCAGTAAAGGTAGTTATGAGGAATCAGATATACTACGTTCAGGGTGACATTTATTTCCTAAAATTCATTATTTTCTCGTGAATGAACTACTCATCTATTTTTCAAGCTCGTTTTGTTTAAGGTCCAAGAGTTTGGCAGTCATAACCGGAAGATCAAAAAATATCAGACTGAATTCATATTGGTCAGATGTTGCTATATTTAAAGGGAAATAATCAGCTGTTAATCTAACCATAACTGGACCAAATACAAACAAGAGGATTAGGATTTGTTGTTCTTTTGTCCAACATTGCCTCAGCAGAGTTTCTAAAATTTCACAAAGTGAGATAAACACAGTGGAAGATAAAGAACAGCAGAAGCAACATTAATTATTTGCTAAATTTGGTTGAACCTGACAGTATCAAAGGAAGAATGGGGCAGGAAAAACTGATGTCGCAAATTCCTAAAAACTGCTGTATATTTTGTGCAAAAAAGGCAAGTGAAAATAACATCACAGATGAAGGTCGTCAATAAAAATATTTGTTGAGTGACAGTGTTCTTTTTGGTATTTCTTTCTTTATTTATTTATTTATTTGCCAATTTTAAATAATTACTACTGTCTGTGTAACTTTCAATCGCTGCAGAAAGGAATTCTTTTTTTCTGATTCATGTTAACTATTAGCAGACAGGAAAGCAGAGCCAGGTCAGTGAAACCTACAGCGCCGCTAATTGCATCAATAATGAAATACAAAGCGGCCAAAATGGGAGATATTCTTAGCTGTGAGTTTGAATAAAAAGTCCCCTCATTACTGTTTCAACACTCGGATGTAAATAGAGCAAGAAAAAAAAAAGCCAGATTGTGTGGCGTTTTGATGGTGTGTCTGTAAATGTCACAACAGTTTAGATTAATGGACGCTAAACCAAAAGGACTGATTTGCACACGTAAATAAAGGGAAGGTTTTTGGGTTACTAAAATGTCTGGGCAAATAGGTTTATCCCCACAATTAAAGCGTTTGTTAAGCGGATGTAGGTCTAAGGCTTTTAGGTACTTACTGACAAAAACAAAACAAAACAAAAAAAGCATAAATTAGGTCACTGCTTATGGCTGTGAATTAGCCACATTTAGCAGAGCTCTGACCAGCGTGTCGCTGCACGGCTCCTGCAGCACGAAGCGGCTTTCACCAAGAGGACACTTTGATCTCTCCTTGTGTCTTTCTCAACAAATCGATAATTTCTTCTAGTTTCCACTGATTACAAGCCCACAGAGCATAAAGTGATCTCCCTCATGTGTGAGTTACAATCATTCTCTGTGTGTTTGGTTATCTTTAGTTTGGACTTCTGAACTGCTTTCACGTTCTTTTGCTTCCTGCCAAACCAGCGCCATCTTCACCTTATTTAGTTTTATAATCCTTTCCTCAAATGTCTACCATCGGATTCTCTGTTTCACCATATCCCCCTCCCCAACAAAAAAATGCATGTTTACTCAACATATGTTTTCCACATACTGGATGTTTTGCTTTTTGATCCCGCAGCGTCTCCACACTAAGAGGCAGATGAGAGTCTTTCCTTTGGGCAGAAATTTAAATTCAAGGCATGTGTAGGGTTTACGCTTTTATTTACATCTTGCTATGTTGGACGGAACCGAATGATCATGAAAGTAAAGCTGACATCTGCTCTGAGCAGCAACACAGTAAACAAAGGCTGTAAATTGTTGTACTGTAAAAGTTGAAGACTTGCATCTCCCAAAATGCATGAAAACAAGAAGAGTGTCTGCAGCCGATTTGAATTAACTCTGAACAAAAGTGAACGGACACGACGGTCAAGAACGGGGTCTGTAACGTTTTGAGTTTTTAATTCGAGTCAGGGTGGGTGTCCGCACCTTATTTTCAAACCAACGCCATTTCAGGCTTTAAGACTTTAAAATGAGCTACTTGGATTAGGACGTTTCAAACAGACTATGCGCCTATTCGCTGCCCCATGCCAGATTGCTAAAAAGTCGAATGTGTTTCTCATCTATTGGCCACAGGAGATCCCTCAGCTGTCTTTTATGAACACGTTTTGGTCGGACGTTAAATTCAGAAGGAGCATAAATGAGTACACTACACTAAGACTGAACAAATGTGACGTCGGTTTTCTCGTTCTCTGGTATTTTTCTGCTGAAGTTCAACTACAGCTAAAGAGCACACGGAGCGGAAAACGTGTTGAAATATTAAAAGCCGAAGGCTTTGAAAGCAGATGTGCTTTAAGGTGGAATTAATGCTTGATCATTTGTAAACTGCTTTTTGCACAGTGCTCATCAGTTTCTCCTTGCAGAAAGAAAAAAAATGATGGCATGCAAAATGCATTAAGCTACGAAGCTAATGGTGAAAAATCCCTCAGCACGTGTTAGCTTGTTTTTCTCTGAGCTGGTTTGTCACCATCATCATTTCAACCGTAGTAGATCTTTGTCTTCACCCTGATTGAGCAGATTGATTGACTTTTGTTCTCTCTTAAAATGTACACAGCAGCTGGACAAAAACGTGTTGCATATCTTCAGTCCAATTAAAAATTAATGTATTGTGTCTTGAAAAGATTAATCAAAAAAGCAATCAATTGAATTATATTTTATAATTAAAAAACGAATATGTATATTCATATACATAGTGCTTTTCTTTTACAGCTAAAATGGAAACTCTAAGACAGTGGAACTTACAATTGAGCTTGATTTCTGTTCTGATATAACTTGTTGATTCAGCGCTAAAATCAAACGAAAACACACATGAAACAGTTAATTTATGATAGCTTCTTGTTTTTGATAAATATTCATAAGTAGGAATTTCTTCTTCTTTAATGCTCACAGCATAGTTGAATTGTTTTTACTATTTTAAGCATGTGACTGTTGCTGATCATCTGTGATAACTGCTGATGAGTCTTTTTTGCTCCGGAGGAATTTTCTTCCAAACATTGTTTTCATTCAGCCATGTTGGAATGTTTCCAGTCTTGACCAGCCAGTTTGGTAAGTCCAGGCTTTGACTGGGCCAGTTGTAAACTGAAACATTCTTTATTTTTTTATAAAGAATGTTAACACTTGTTCCATGTTCACCGAAAGCCTTTACTTCGTAATGTTTTCCTGACTGACAAATGTCAGAGCTGTTGTTTCTAATTTGGCCTTTTGACCTATTTCATATTGTCAGGCAGGTTTTCTGTTGATTCTTGTTTTTGTTACCAGGAGTAAAAACATGTGGTCACTCCCAGTGATTGTTGATTGGATTGTTTAGTTATGATTTCTTTTTCCCTTACCAAAAACGTAATCCTTAATCCTCATCTGAAACATTTATTTGTGAGGAATCTGAAAGAAAGAAAATACTTTTCACATGACGGTATATACAAATCTCAAAGCTTGCCAAAACAGGCAAGAAAATATAATAGCAAAAACAAAAAGAATTTGATGAAAACTGGGATGCGATGAACATGGGCATTCAGTCATGCGATGAGGAAATAATTGTACTTTAAAGCTTCTGTGATGTTGTTTTAGCAAAAAATTTGTACATGAACTTTTACCTTCATAAAACTATGACTCAAACGACACGTTTGCTAAGCACTGAGTATTGCTTTGGTGTGACATAAATTCCAGCCGTTGCGACTGGATGTCCACAACATCACACTCCTCTGACAGTCCAACAGAGGGCAGCCACCAGTCACCCTCCATTACAATACACTCACTGTCACATCAACCTCAGATCCCCCTGTTTCTTCACATATTGTTAGTCACCAATTAAGTGATCATTTGGCTCAGCCACAACGTTTAATTCACCATGACTTACAAATGAGCATCGAAAAATGTAACTCCAAATAACTCCCGGTGACGTATTTAGTCAGTGTGACTGTGTTTCACTTGTTTGTGTACTTTTAAGGGTCAGTTCAGGTGAATTGTTTGCCTGGCGTGGTGACATTACTTGAAAGGCACATCAATGGGGGGGAAATCAGTATCAACAAGTGAATTAACAGCGGGGTCATGTCCTCTCCGTTGGCTCAAAGAGCCCGTTTTGGGTCCAAAATCTTCCTGCCCATTTCGTGAGAATTACTGGAGTGCAAAAGACCGGCACTGCGGGTTTGCGAGGGTACGAGTGAGTTCTCATTTCATTTGTAACAGACCATCGATTTTCAATGACTCCTGTCTACACATCAGAAAAGCATCCAAGAGCATATCGGTCGTCTGTTTACCACCGAGCGTGTTCTTCATTCCCCTAAGATTCATGCCTGCGTTTGTGGAACTATCGCTCGCGTGCCGAATCTTGTGCGATTTGTGGTGTGAAGGAATTTCAAGGAAGCAGAGCGAGTTCTTCAACCAACTGTGGGGTCGAAGCCAAGGGGAAGGAAAGCAATGTGGGGAATTGGATAAGAAGCGAAAGGGCATGAGAGGACAAGACGGGAAAGGAAAGCACGAGAGAATGTGACCAGACACAAGATGAAAGGAGTGGGAGAAGGGGGGAGAGGTGAGGAGAGGACAGAGGATGAGGCGAGAAGACAGGAAAGGCAGAGCCATGTTTCCCGTGTGGAATCATGGATACCACAGTAATTAATTGGTACATTCATAGACCACCTGGCATAAGCACCCTCCCCTCCACTCCTAAGCACACGGAATGGACAATTACATAACACGAGAGGTCTCCACATGTACCTAAACTATGCTGTTAATTATCTTTTACAGAAGCCGAACAAAGGACCTCAGCTTTGAGCGGTTTTTACAGCCATGTTGTGGTTCTTGTTACTGTTTCAACACTGATTGCACTGAAAATAAAAACCTTTACCACCGCCTTTGGCGTGGTTTCACTCCTCTACCATGGAGACCTGCCATGAGAATTTCGTGTTTTGTTGTCTCGTGGAGGACTATGGATCCTTTGGCATGTCCCCCCCCCTCCACTCCCCCCTGGGCCCAGGGGATCTATATAGAGTTCAAACAAGGTGACAGATTTACGCACCGCAGGCCCGGAGTTACCTGAGGTCAGTCGGTCATAAAGATATAAGCTCACGTCCTCAAACCTGGGACACTCTGCCCTCATGAGGATCACAACAAAAACAAAAACAGGGGCAGGAGGAGGGGGGGGGGGGATGGATGCCGTAATGTGTTTGACATGTCATGACTCATTTCCAAAACAAGTTGTTGCACACTGCAGGGAAGCTTTGATATATACTTTTTTTTTTTGCTATGTGCAGCAGGCCTGACTTTCAAGCTAATTTTTAAAAGTTGCTATAACACAGCAGGAGCTCTTTGGAGAGCACGTAAAGACCTGATTCTGCCTCCGGAGGGGCCTCGGTTCATCTTGGAAAGGGTCCAAGAAGGAATAAAGATTGTGAAAGACTAAACGTTGCACTTGCTAACAGCTCACACTTCTCACCTCGGACCACAAGTCGAACTGGATCACTGGAAAATAACAGAGGCGATAGTCATAATACAAGGGGGGGAAGGGTTTGTGTTTATATGCTATACAGTGGTGTGGATCCTCTGTCTTAAATCCTCAGGACACATCCTGATCCAACACACCCGACTCAAAGACTGGCTTACCTGAACCGTAGGTCAGTCAGTGGAAGCTCCGTACAATTTACATTAGCTGGAAAACATCTTAAACATGCAAGGTAGTTTGCCCCAAGGGGGAGGATGACAAAACACAGGTGTGAAGTA
The DNA here is from genome assembly GCA_903067075.1 of Micropoecilia bifurca. Lineage (NCBI taxonomy): Eukaryota > Metazoa > Chordata > Actinopteri > Cyprinodontiformes > Poeciliidae > Micropoecilia > Micropoecilia bifurca. The sequence goes on along the minus strand of CAEGAF010198678.1, from coordinate 7,259 downwards.
GATAGAATTTCCTCTTTACTATGACAGACAGGTCCATGCATGTGGGAGGACCACCTTATCTGGAAATGCTCTGGGCAATTCTAGCACTTCCTCTCCAACAAACTGGAGGAATTAATGACATAATTCTCTGAAATTTTAGTTAATAAAAACATTACAGATAAAAATCATATATATATATATATATATATATATATTTTTTTTTTTTTTTTTTCTATGTTTAAACCAGGGCTACTTATTGCACTAATGCCAACAAATGCTCATTTCATTGATTGCGCAGAAGAGAATAATATTTATTTCACATCTTTATGAATATTAACCAAAAAAATGACACTCCTTTTCTAATATCCTATTAATTTTGGGCCGCCTGTAAGTTTCTCTGTCTGAAATACAGACTAGTTGAAAAGTATGGATCATCAAAGTCTGTCCACACTGTCAGCAAACATTATAGTTCTTATTACCAATCCTTGATATTAAAGAGAGACATTAAAGTCACTTTTTGTGGAGAGCCAATACTAAGAAGTTCCTGAGCACATTGGGGAAAGTAATTATCCCCTCATATATGTCCAAAACGGTGAACAGAATAAATTGAACCCACATCGTTTGAGGTGAAGGTTCATGTGAGTTTGTAATTTCCATTTATCTGACTTCTTGTGGCAACTGGCTGGGCTGCATTTCTGACACACGCTTGCACAACAGAGACATAAACTGGAGACTTAAGAGGATTTACTCACTCCTTTCAATATATCCTATTCATATTAATCCTACCACAACAAGCACTTTTAAGATTCTCTTTTATTTTTGTTATTCTCAGAAGAAGAAGAAGAATAACCACTGCCATGACCCTTCCTAGTGGCAATGGTTAATTAAGTCTTCTACAAATAATACATTTACCTAAAAGCTTCAGTCAGAATCCATATTTGTAACTTCTGGCCTGTTAAGTATGGTATGAGTCTACTTGGCTTGGTTTCAGCCGCAAAACTAAACATAGCTGACAGGTTTTTTTAGCACACTATCGGCCAAGTCCCATCACAAATATGATATCAAATTTTCTGTTTATGTTAACACACATGTGACTTTCACTGACGGCATCTTGCATTCCCAGAAAACCATCACGACAAAAATATGGACTCTGGCCCCTTTGCTATGTGGGCGGCTTGTTAGCACCTTACTTAATGGGGGTAACTCGGAATCTGGCTTACTGGAACAAGTTGGTGAATGAGTCACAGGGTATATCATGTAACGTGTAACTCTCTGACCTGCTAGTTGCTGCGCTGCATTGAACAATGGTGCAAAGTTTGTATGCTAGGTCGTCAGCCCTTGTTGTTTCTTTCTGCAGCGTTCGAGGCTTAAAACTAGCTCCTACAAGGCTGACGTTCCGTAAGGACAACGTTTATAGATACATCCGTTGTCACTTACATGGATCAGAAATTACATTTTAGAACAATTTTGCAAAAAAAAAGACAGATTCTATTGATGTGCGATGGAGTTCAGCTGAGACCATCTAGGGCAGCAGTAAATTGCAAAAAATCCCATCATAAAGTAATTTACAGACTTTCCATGCATTTCGTATCATCATGAGCCAGACAAACAGTAGAGACAGGAACAAATTAAAGAAGGTAATTCAACAAGATCGTTTCTTTTCTCTTTTTTTCCCTCTTCTCTATAACTTAGAGACTTTGTTAATCTTTGCCCTTTCCTGCTTGTTTCGAAGTTCCGCGCATTGCTGCTGCTGATAAGATGCACTTTTAGACATGGGGTTAAGAGAGGTGAAGCAGAGATAGCTCCGGGTTATGAGTCAAATGGTAGCTTATAAACTTAATGGCGTATAGAGCCAATCAATTAATCAGTTAACAGTGAACGCTGGTGCAACTATAGACTGCTGCTTGAAGCTTCTAGCAGGATGAATTTGTATTTTACTTCCTCTTTTACTGTAAAATCGCACACATGACTCATGCTGGCTGAGGTTAGTCACTGTAAACCGTTTGATCTGTGTTGGCACAGGTAGATGTGAAACAACACCACCAAGTCAACCAGTGACGCTGCTCGGGAAGAGAATTTTGCAACACGGCTCCAAACAAAATGTACCAGTTCAGGTCATAAAATCCCCATGAGGCGGGGAGGGGGAGTGGAGGGCAGTGGGGGGGGGGAGGAGTTATCAGAACTGGAAAACAATGTACAAACACTCATCTTGAAAGCAAAAGGACAGGGCCACTCATTCACAAATGAGGATGATTCAAGCTTCTTGGAACATCTGCTGAGGAAAAAAAAAAACTGCAGACGACGCCTCATATAGTTTATGCAATTTATAATGACACACAAGTCTAAACGCTTGGCAGCATTTCAAAAGGGAAATCCGGAGCATTTTGAGTAACACTGCATTCATCACAGAAATATTTAACAGTACCTTAGCTGAACTTCTGGGGAAGCGTTGCTCCATTCCCTGAAATCGGTTCTGCCGTCACGTAGACGGCGAGACGTCTGTCACACGTTCACATGCATGTAAGAAAGAATATGAACAAAAAAAAACAAAGGCATTAAAAGTCAAATATTTTTGTCAGAATGCGTATGTTTAATATAAACATTTCCTATGGGAGCCTTGAGCTTTTTCTCTTTCTTGGCACACTTGTTGAAACACAAGCTGACAGAAACATTTTCCGTCCAACAGCGGCATGTCTCATGTTTCAGGCTTCGAGTAAAAGAAAAAAAAAAATAAAACTGTCAGAAGAGTCTCCCCCAAAGCATTTTCAGTTGGTGACTAATATTCCTCACCTCAACATCCTTATAATCAAGATAAGTTATTTATCGTAACTGAACTCAGAGCTGCTTCCCGAGCGACACTGCAAGTGTTGTGCAACAGCTGCCAAGAAGTAGCTCAAAGTTCGGCTCCCACATTCTACATTTCAGCGTTTTATGTTACATTAGGTCACAAAGATCCACAGGAATGGCAGCTCCTGAACGAATAGGCAAGGCTACCCGCTCATTAGACAAAAAGAAGTATGTGTTTATAAAAGTATCTGTTCACTTCAAAACAGCATTTAATGCGATTAGTCATCTATCTCAGCAGTAGGCATCAATTTGTTAGGATTTATGATTTTTTTGGTCATCTTACTTGGACATTTGTCTGTGGTGTCCCCCAGGGGTCAGTGTTGGGAACAAAACTGTTTACTTTATACTAAAATTGTGCATTTTGTTTTGTTAAATTCCCAATTTACAGCAGCTCTTGGCAAGAGAGCTGCTGTAAAGAGAAATCAACTCTTAGTTGTTTACGATCTAAAAGCGTGTCTTGATATTAGCAAATTACCATTAAGTTTAAATGAAACTAAGTTTATGTCATAATTGTAAAGGTGATTGAGATTTACATAGTTTAGTTGAAAATGCCAACTTGAAAACAGAGTTACTGAAATTTATGGGAGTATTGATTAATTAAAAGATCTGGTGGAAATACAAAAAATATAATTATCTAGAAGTATCTCCTTTGTTAGCAAAGTAAGACCATTTCTGTACTGTTTCATGCATTATGCTGTTCTCTTATTTGGCTATATATTAACTTACTCTGTGGAAGATTGGGGCAACAACTACAAAACCTCACTCTGACCACTATAAGAAGATGAGAATAGCTCACAAGGTAGGTTTTTATGATCATCGCAATAATTCATTTCTATTCAATGGTATTTTGATAAAAGGACTGAAAATTTAAAGGGATGTTTGTATTTTTATTTTTCCGGTGGCTGCATGAGAGATTGTAGCTTTTTATCAAGACAAAATAACTGAGTGAGCCACTGTTGATGGATAACTTTTAACACAAGCATCTATCCACATTTTCTTGTGAGCAGGTAATAGATGACATTTCTATCAGTGTTGATATTATCTTGTCGACAAGCATGCAGATTTGAGTTAAAGTCAAATCTGAATTAAAACTTAATACAGTAGAGATTGTAAAACGCAAACATTTCAAGATAAGGTCTGTCTCATAAATACAATAAATCCCCCCAGACGCTTTGGGAAACGAGAATCAGTTAACTCACATATTAAGCACTGACACTCCGAACCACTAGCTGGTTAGATCATTTAAACATTGCGTTTTTAAGTCCTTCCTGTTCATGATTGGATATCTCCTAAAAGGTCACAAAGTTAATTTGACATAAACAAGTCTGTGCAGTTGACCTCAGTTGGCCTGACCTGGGCTAAATCAATACTAAACTTTCTCAGTCACATGTTTTGTGTAGTCTTTAGAAGCTTGTCGGGTGAAAACATGCTCTGATGTCTGCAGGTCAGTGCACCCACATATGGGATGCCCAGCACAGTCGAGACAGAGCTTCTTCGTGCACCGATCCGTGGCACTGATCTAACCTTTTGACCTGTTTCTTTCCACCTAAGCTGGTCAGCTGCAAATCCTTGCAGCATTATGCGTTTTCTAGTAAATACTTGCAAGGTGACAGGATTGTCTGGGCTATTTCTGCTGAGTTGATCAGGATTACGGTTGAATACTACTCTTGCACAGCATGTTTACCTTACTTGCAGGTGTAATCCAATTTGTTTCAGTTACCCGGGGAAAGATTTAATACGATAAGAATTTAGTTAGATGATACTTAGGTGCATTTATTTCACCCTTCAACATTTAAACATGTGCGGTGCGCTGTTCTTATATCTCTGGCCCCGATAATTATTTATATTGGCCTAGTTGAAGCAACGCTCCACATACAGATTGTCATTGCTCTGCTCTTTTTCCATACATGTGGCACAAACACGACCCAGTTGTGCGTTCTGCTCTGTGTAAAAGTTACTGATTAACACTTCAGCAGTTTAACAGTCGAAATGGGAATGCTGTTTTTTTTGGGTTTTTTTATGTTAATGTTTTCAGAAAAGCCCATATATATTTTCTTATGGTTTTCTATGTTAACGAAATCTTAACACCGATACAAATATCACATGTTCCAGCACATATGTTAAATTTCTTGTTATCACGTCAGCCAGTCACACGGCACACTGAACATTACAACGGCAGAGAGAATTTATTTATGTAATTTTGACAGTTTTTCTCACAGAAAATGCAGGTATTCTTGCATCTTGACGCACAAAGTGCTCACTGTGTCACTACAGCTGTTGCATTTGTGGGCCAGAGTGTTATTTCATGTCTCGTTGTACAATGTGTCATGATTTTTTGCGTTTCTCCTATAGGGAAAACTATAGGAGAAAGATGGTGAGAAGTCGTCTGTGAGATTGATATCAACCTCCTCTTTTAGGTCGCTCCAAGTCTCCCAGTTGTTTTTATCACATTTTGTCACAGTGCCTGTCTTTAAGAGCCTCCCTTGAAATCTTTGGCGATTTGCAAATTGGATTGTGGAATAAGCTTTTAACACCAGTCACAAAACTAACACTGTGTGTCATCCTTCACTTACCATTCCAACGATACATCACAGTGATGGCAGATTCATGCTGTGGTGATGATTTTCTTCAGTGGGAGAAATTAAAACGGTCCGAGTTGATGGTAGAACCTGGAAGAAAATCTGTCAGAGGTTGCAAAAACGCTTGAGACAACACTGGGACGGTTACGATCAAATCATGATCAGGCATTTGCATCGGCACGTCAAAGTCCAGACCTGAATTTAACTTGGAATCAGCTGCAAAATTCTGAAAAATTATGATCACAGAGCAACTTGAGGTGAAGCTGAAATACTCAGCTGCAGCCTTATCTCGAGTTGGGTCTAAAAAAGAAAACAAAGAAACCTAAAGCTGCTGGTGTAGTGTAGCAATCTCTGTCAGTGGAGTTCTTATTTCTTTTCCATCAGGAAAATCCTCATCCTGGGTCACCTCTACCTTGTTGCTTCATTTGGTTTGCTTTAAATGGCTTTCAGATGACATTGCACTTGATGCAGCCATGTTACCTAACGCCATCCCATCAGACTGTATCCCCACGGATCTCAAGATTTTACCTCCCCACCGCCTTTTAAATGTTAGCAGCAGAGATTTCTTTACCTCTACCCAGCATGTGCGTTTTCTATAGCTTACAGTAGCATTGGTTTTGCTTTGCCAAAGCAAAGTCTTGGGTTATGTTTAGAGGCAATTGCTCTTTTAAAGCATCTGACAAATAATAATTTGCCATTTGCTTTGCTTCATTAAGACATTGCATGCGTTATTTCTTATAGCGCAGGTTAAAATACCGTATTTCACAATTAGGTTTGCATTTTAAGTTTAAAGAAATGTGCTAATTTTGCACACCTTACCATGGAAGTTTTTAAAATAGAGATTGGGGCCACAACATCCCATAAATGGCTGAAATGTGCAAATAATTGATTCCTTTCAAGGTATCAGAAGAAACAAGGCAGAATATTTGTGTGTTCATCTACAGCGTCAATTTTCAATAAAATATGTTGTACTATGTGACTATACATGTGGAAAAGTTCAAGTAGAATGAATATTCTGTAATGCAAGGTCGGTTTTTGCTTCATTCAGTCGCAAAACAATGTTCTTCGGTCGCTGAGGTTTAAGACTTTTTTCTTAAGTTTTAATGGTTCTTGCATCATTTCAAAAGGAATTAATTTAGAAAAGAAGCCGTAGAAACTTCTTAATATTATGCGCTTTAAAGCCATAGTTTGCAGAAAGGTTACAAATAACTAAACTAATGTTGTTCCATTAATGATATATGTACCATCTCACGACAGAGAATAATAAAAAAAAAAAATAAGAAGAAGAAGAACAAAATATGGGATAACAGTGATATTACAAAAGCTTGAAGCTTTTCCGAAAACATAGAAAAAGACTGAATGGTTTTATAAAGCATATGGCTTACAAAATAGAAGTATTTCCTCGATAAATAAAACCAAATAAAAAAAAGAACATAAGGAACTCCCTGAAACTTTCTGAGCTCTTATTGGACTTATTAGAGAATTTGGTTTGATTTGCTGAAATAGAAGTTGAACTTTGAGACACAATTCATGACGGTGAGTCTGACACAGAAACGGCACTGGAGTGAGTAAACGCCGAGATGCTGAGAGAGGAAGACTGAACGCCATGGCTGAATCAAATGTACTCTGAGCCAACAGGTTAAGGGTTTTCACACTTATGCAATGAGGTTATTGCACCTGTTGGAGGTTTTATTTGCTCCTTGTAAAAGGTTTGTCACATTATTTGTGGAACATTTTGCAATCATTTGCAATGAACTCATGGTAACACGGTTGTGTTTACTTTTGCGGGCCATTGTTGCACAGAGTTTCATACGTTTATATTTATGACTATTGGTTCACTGCTCAAAGTATATA